>CM054182.1:88692045-88892045 GCA_028829895.1 Sinotaia quadrata | reverse complement strand
ACTGTATTTAACAACAATGTGCATGTTGCTCAGTAATAAGAAAACTGCGTGCATGCATATACTTCCTTAGTCACCTATAAGCATGCAGCTCCAGTACTTGATTAAGTATATGCCGTCAGATACCGTATTTTTTAACTTATGTGCACGCAGCTCCAGTACAATGTGAAATATTTGCCGTCAGATACAGCATTTTTAAAAACTATATCCACATAGCTATCGTATTTCGTCAACTACATTTATACAATTACCGTACTTTGAATATTTTATGCACCTCGTGAGGCGTATTTAGAGAATTATGAACACGTACAAAACAAAGTAAACACGATTACCGAGCTGAAAACTTTGACGTGGCTACGGTAAACGATAAAAACTTTTGCACGCAGTTACATATTATTTAGTAAGCTATGTTCGTGGCTTAATAAAATATACATGGTTATCGTGTCTTGTTAACCCTCTGCCTGCCGACACCGTATTTAAAAACATGTATACGGTTGCACTTTTTGTTAATCTATGTGCACACGACAGCCATATTTAGTAAACTATACACGCGTCAATCTTGTTCAGTAAGCTATGCAATTGCAAACGCCAGCCATATTTGTCAAGCTATGCTTTAATCTTGTTTAGTAAGTATGCATACGTCAGTCTTGTTTTGTAAACTATGCAATGCACACGCCAGCCATATTTAGTTAGCTTTCTCACGACAACCATATTTAGAAAGCTATACACACGACAACTATCTATCTATCTATCTATCTATCTATCTAACTATCTATCTATCTATCTATCTATCTATCTATCTATCTATCTATCTATCTATCTATCTATCTATCTATCTATCTATCTATCTATCTATCTATCTATCTATCTATCTATCTATCTATCTATCTATCTATCTATCTATCTATCTATCTATCTATCTATCTATCTATCTATCTATCTATCTATCTATCTATCCATCCATCTACCTATCTATCTATGTGAGTATATATGTATGTAGGTATATAAAGACTTTAAGTTATAACGAGACTGACATAATGTGCTTTTTATACTAGTATAGTCAGTGTACATATCAGCTAAAATAAATTAATGGGGTTAAAGCATTAATTTGTATCTTTTGATTTGTATCTTATTTCTCTTGTAGGACGAGTGGGTGCAGAGAAAACAACTTTAAGATAAATATGAGGATGCATTTTGATGGAAATCAGCACAAATTACTTTATAAAATAAGTAAAATAAGTGGTATACTTACACTGCTTTTCAGCATTACTCTAGTGTTAATGTCCACAAAAGTAAGGACAGTTTGCTCGAGAAAGGAAGGAAGCAAGTTATTACGAATTTCTGCAAAATGTTTAACGCTAGACGTCAGATCTGTTTAGGTTCTACCAGATCTGCACCTAAGTAAACCATGCGGCAGCCATTAAGCCAGTGCCTGCCTACGACATAAGAAAAACTATTTTACAGTGCCAAATATTAAACAGCTGCAAATCAAAATTCAAAATGCCAAGACACCGAGAATTATGTATCTCTTTCCACCTGTACTTCTGAAGAAAGTGACTTTAATTCTCTTCTAATGTTGAGCAAAGACTTGTTTTTAAAAAGAACACTAGGAAAAGTAAGAATATCCAGCAATAGAAGTTGTGTATGTATACATAGACTCAAAAAGGCACATACATATATTTTATATGTACACACATACATACACCTATTTATATGTGCTTTACACTTGGTTAGTCCAAATCGACTAGTAATATTGCTATCAAGTGCCATTTACATTTCGTCCGGCTTGGTCGGGCACCAGGGATGAGATCAAAATACTTGCCCCAGTCACACTTAGTCACGCCTGTATAGGAGTAGATAGTTGACAGAAGAGTATGATTTAAACGAACTGGTAACATTTAAAGTAAAGGAATGACTAAGACCAATGGCTACGATATCTGTGTAAATAATATTTTTAAAATATTCTTATAAGGAAAGGAATAACTAAGACGAACTGGCTACGATGACTGTGTAAATAATACTTTTAAAATATTACAGCGTGAAAGTTTACTGAATGATCTCAGGTTAAGAGAGTTGGTTCAGTCTACACTTGCCCAATATAAATGTGTTATATGTACTGAAATGGCTATAAATCTCAACTTGCGCAATAAATCTGTGTTGTCTGTGCCAAGGTGGATATAAGTTTGCTCTTGCATATTTTTAACTGTGTTGTCTGCTCATCTGGATGTCTGCTGTTGTCTGCATATTTTTAACTGTGTTGTCTGCTCATCTGGATGTCTGCTGTTGTCTGTCTGCATATTTTTAACTGTGTTGTCTGCTCATCTGGATGTCTGCTGTTGTCTGCATATTTTTTAACTTTGTTGTCTCCTCATCTGGATGTCTGCTGTTGTCGAATATAAATGTCTATGCTGAGGTGGATGATTCTGGAACAACAGAAGGCAGAGATGGTGATTGGCGGGTCTGGTAGACAGTCTCATATATAGTGACGTAGTTATTATAATAACACTCAAAGGCTGGAATCAGAAGTAGGTCAAGCATGAGTCAAAGTTGATCTTGACGCTGGAGTAGGAAGTGTTGCAGTAGAATGACTCTCCAACAAAGGAACCACTGTAAAACATAGACAGCCCCACTGAAAGTAAGATGCACTCTAATGACTTCAATCTCAATAATTAGCCATTTCATGCACTATTATACAGTCTGAGGAATGTTATAATCGTATCGCCAATCATAACAGGCTTGCTTGCTGTCATTACTCACTCATAGCACGGCGAATGACGTCATACAATAATCTAGCACTAGTTACATGCACGTATCCTATAACAACGTGTAAGATAACAGTACGTGTTGCTGTTACGTAAGCAGACTCCACGTCAACAAATTATTTTTTAAGTTATTTTCTAATATTCTAATTATTATTATTCAGTATAATAACGAACAATTATTTTCATTATTTCGTATAAACAAGAGGCACAGTCACATGTAGAGCGGTGCTGCATACCAGGTAATATAAGAAGGTGTCTGCTAAGTGTAGACAAATTAGTGGAAGTTGTCTGCTAAGTGTAGACAAATTAGTGGACGCTGTCTGCTAAGTGTAGACAAATTAGTGGAAGTTGTCTGCTAAGTGTAGACAAATTAGTGGAAGCTGTCTGCTAAGTGTAGACAAATTAGTGGAAGTTGTCTGCTAAGTGTAGACAAACTACTAGTAGCTTTCTGCTAAGTGTAGACAAATCAGTAAAAGTTGTCTGGTAAGTGTCGACAAACCAGTGGAAGTTGTCTGCAAAATGTAGATATACCAGTAGAAGCTGTTTGCTAAGTGTAGGCAAACTAGTAGAAACTGTCTGCTAAGTGTAGATAGACCTGTAGAAGTGTCTGGTAAGTGTAGACAAACTAGAGAAAAAAGTGCGAGTAAGTGTTATCACAACTAATACTCTAAAAGAAATAATGAAGCACATCTTTCTACTTATAAGTTTGTATTCGCAAATATCACGGTTCTTTGGTTATTCAGGTATTATTTATTCAAGTCGTGTATTATAGCTTATTTCTAGTTGGTGTGTTATTCAGGTACTATTTATTCAAGTCGTGTATTATAGCTTATTTCTAGTTGGTGTGTTATTCAGGTACTATTTATTCAAGTCGTGTATTATGGATTATTTCTATTTGGTGTGTTATTAAGTATGACTATTTTGTACTAAGCACCGGCCAGAAGCTTTTAGCAGATTTTTTAAGTGTACAGTGGCGCTGTAGACGTGCAACCAGCAGGCGTGTGTCTCGGAAAGAATGGATGAGTGATTAAGGTGTGAGTTGGCTAGACAACCTGATTCCACGTTGCGCATGAATGGACTATATAGGAAGAATGAAAGAACTACCAGGTGGGTGGGGATGATGGAAGCAGTGATGCAGATTCGAGCAGAAGCATAAGCAAAGCTTAATCTATCTCCGTCAATGCTACTAAGTAGACAATGTGTCTATTGCTATGCCCGAAGGAAAGACATACTTCACTGAAATAACCATACTATTTTAAAAGAAAAAAAAGAGTTTCGAAAACTATATTGTCTCCTTAGATAACTTTTAGTCTGATTGATTTTCAACAGGTCTTCTCTTGTTTGTCACACACTACTTCTTCATGCTTTCTGTCCCCCCCCCCCCCCTCACTAATTTAATTCTCAGCGAAAGTGCAGAAAGTGCAAACACTGTGACGTCTGACTTACCATTAAAGCGTCACCCTGTGATAAGGTGAGTTATTTCACAAAACTGATTAGTGTCTTGTGAGAGTGAACAGTATGTAGCACAGTGGGTAGGAAATTTTCTGTCTAGACACCCAGCATGACCTATGATTGAGATGTACACGATATTTCATCAAATCGCCATGGGTTATTTCTAATGACAAGTATAGAATTTAAAGATACCGCCATTTCAAATTTCCCAATCTTTTGGTTGGATGAGCTCGGGCACGCCAATTTTCTGTAAGCTTAATGTGCATTAACGCAAGAGAATATATAGTCGCGCATTTTAGTTTTGACCCAACATGTTGTCAAATAGCTGTATCAACACTTACTCTAATTTCTGTAGTTAAGAAATTGGTAAAATTGTTTTTTTTTTTTAATAATGATAATTAAACGCAATTTGGTTTTATTTTTTGCAGTTTCAACCTTAGCCGAATATCTTAACACCACCTTTTCTTTGTTTTATTATCTATTGTTTCCACGTGTCTTATTATCATTTATCCTTTTCTTTGTTTTATTATCTATTGTTTCCGCGTGTCTTATTATCATTTATCCTTTTCTTTGTTTTACTATCGATTGTTTCCGCGTGTCTTACATATTTTAGTTATGTCACATGAGGTATGACGAAGTATATACAAATACAGTTTGCATTCATCAAGCGAGAAAAAAGTAGTACATTTAATCATTTCACTATTCCTCTGTGTGTGGTGCTTGTGTTCTGCACGCGCGCGCGCGTGTTTATGCTTGCATATATATATATATATATGTATGTGTGTGTGAAAGTGTGTGTGTGTGTGTGTGTGTGAAAGTGTGTGTATGTGTGTGTGTATGTGTGTGTGTGTGTGAAAGTGTGTGTATATGTGTGTGTGTGTTTGTATGTGTGTGTGTGTATGTGTGTGTGTGTGTGTGTGTGTGTGTGTGTGTGTGTGTGTGAAAGTGCTTATATGCTACCTTTCTTATGCCAGAAAGTGTGTAAATGATATAGATGTGTGTATTTCTGAAAGTTGTGGCACATACCAGTTTGCATAGATGAAAGTTATTTCATTTTGTGTGCACGAAAGATTTCATAGCATAGTACTGCGTGAAAGATATCTATCGTTATTTCATTCTGAGTGCACGAAAGATTTGATAGCATAGTTCTGTATACAACAGAATGCATGACGTATTAATGTCTGTTGGGATGAAAGAGTGCATAACGTAAGATTTTTGTGTGCATGAATGATAGCTTGCCGTATCACTGCATGTCTGCATAGTAGATGGTGTGATATCTTACGTTTGTTTGCCTATTAAAGGGTGTGATATCTTTGTTTGCTTTGTAAAAAGTGTGATATCTTTGTTTGCTTAGTAAAAAGTGTGATATCTTTGTTTGCTTTGTAAATAGTGTGATATCTTTATTTGCTTAGTAAAAAGTGTGATATCTTTGTTTGCTTAGTAAAAAGTGTGATATCTTTGTTTGCTTAGTAAAAAGTGTTATATCTTTGTTTGCTTATTAAAGGGTGTGATATCTTTGTTTTCTTAATAAAAAGTGTGATATCTTTGTTTGCTTAATAAAGGGTGAGATATCTTACGTTTGTTTACATGGAAAAGGATGTGACATATTATTATGTAAGCAGGTCCATCCTAACAGCATTATAGGCCCATGGGCAAAGCAGTGCACTGGGGCCCCTACTTACACAACCACACACACTTTCACATTGTTAATTGGTCAAAGTTAGTATTCAGTCTTTGGTCATTGGTAAGCTTGTAGGTACTGCCAACTCTGCTTATTGTTAATCAGTCTTACCTGCCCTCAAGCCATTCCCAAGTCACTAACGCTGCCTAACCTCACATAAGGGGTCACTCATCATGGTCAGTCGCAAAGTGTTAATCTTACTGTCAGTCAGTGACACCTGGCCTATCCATTTTCCTTTGTGACGTCATATTCCATTCATACTTACATTCTACACACTCGCACTACTTACACTTGCAAATAACACATATACGTGCATAATTATTATGATAGAAAATTCACTATGTAATAATGTATATTTTCAGCTTAAAACCCTGCTCTACAAAATATATCATATCATATCATATCACATCATATCTTATCATATCGCATCGTATGTATCATATCGTATCGTATCGTATCGTATCCTATCCTATCCTATGCTGTCATGTCATGTCATGTCATATCACACAACATCACATCATGTCATATATCATATCATATCATGGAATGAAAAAATCAGTGAATAATGCACTTGTAAATGGCTTCTAATTCTCTGCTTGCAGAGCCAGGAATATTTCTGTCAGCATTTGTACTATTGAGATGTTAACATATTGTCAAATGGGCTTTAACAAATCGAGATGTTAGGACATTTAAATGTACCACTGACTGTGACAAAAGTAAACTGACAAGATGTCTGTGACACTCGAGAGTCAGTCTTGCATAATGTAAAGAAGATTAATGTATATGGTAGATAACCATTTATTTTTCATGCTTCTTTGTGAGCTAAGTCTGATGGAAGAGTCGATTTCTGACTCAGAAGCTTAAATATGTAGTTGCGAACATGACTGAATGATGAACAGTTGCTGGATGGGTGAGATATGTGTCATCTGACTAAAGAGATTGTTTTCTGGCCAGAAGCTTAAATATGTAGTTGCGAACATGACTGAATGACGAACTGTGGCTGGATGGGTGAGATGAGTGATTCCGGTCAGCTGACACGTGAAGTTAGTATAAATGGCCAGTCAAACTCTTTTCCAATACTTGCAATCAATGTTCGAAGTCTGGTTCTAAAGGCAGACCGTGAGCTGTAGTGAGTTGTCAGGCTACAATACGTTATAATGAATTTAGAATAATTTGTATATTAGAATTATTGGACTTAGAATGATTTCGTCTCTTGATCTAGATATACTGTATATTTTTGGATTGATTCATTTGATATGTATATGTTAGATTAACTATGTATTATTGAATGTGTTTTATAACAAGGTTACTGAGTGAGGTGTGTATGAGGGCTAACAATTCTCTTGCAGACACATACGTTAAGTGACTGGAGAGAGAGAAAGAGTGTAGGAAATTATATAAGCTAAACCGCTAAAGTAATGCATTGCACTTTATTTCTAGGGCATGCCTTTTCCTTTCCTATTACCTCATTGGTTTGGATCATCAATGTTTTTCAAGATCTAGAGATTTCTATATGATTGACGTATGAGTCGTCTTTGTTAATATCGACCGGGATACCCCAATGGTAGTGAAAACAAGAGATGCAGACACATCATCACTTTTAATACCAGTAAGTTCAAGAGTACTTACGCATGACTGCATATAAGAGTTGAAAAAAACAAAACAAACCCTGGTGCCCTATCAATTTTATGAACTGTCCGTAAGTTCTTCCTATGACACAACATATGGTGGCCCAACAGTACAGGTCATGTACTCAGTCATTTATCTCCTATCTCTCTCTTTTCCAGCTCTATGAAAAGAACTCTAAACCTTATTAGAGATTGTTCCCTCGAAGTAGCCATTGTCAATATTGACTGTATAAGAGATAGACTTGAATATTATTTAATAATATATACGTGACTGTTTCAAAACTTAGTTGTATTTATCTGTGATATATTTATTTTATAATAAATCTTTATTTTTGTTAATCCCTTCTTATGTATGTTAAATGATATATGTCTGGAGTAGTCAGTGGGTGGATGGGAGCGTGACGAGTCAGTGATTGGATGAATGTTAGTAAGTTGATGAAATACAGTATTCCTTAAGTAAAACGTTCCACCTGCGAACAGATAATTACGTGTCGATATTCCGTTTACTTACAGTGGAGTATGGGTGTGAAATTCATATGGGAAAACAGATCCTAAATTAATAATTAACCAATGATAAGTGATTATACATTATAAATGATAAGATATTCATAATAATATTCATAACAGAGGCATGACGTATTATAGAGTTACAATGTCATTTGCTTGCACTGTAGGGTAATTGTGAAATTAAATTACATTGAAAAAGTATATTTAAATGCGCGTGGTTTATGAGCTCGTGTATATGGATAACTATTCTTTCTTTTTTCTACTAGCTTGTCCGCATTGATGACGAAACTGTTTCTTTTTCCACCCCCCCACCCCGATAAATAAAAATGTTAATATGAGTTTGAGGTGACAGATTTATATATGACTGGAGAGGTCACTCTCCGCGCGATGCGGCCATATGTTAAGGCACCTAGCCCAATTCCTACTCTTAGGATTGAAACCCCCCTTACCACCATCTCTTATCTCCCTTTCGAATATATGCGCTTGCTCCTGGGTCCGAACAAGCCAAACTGCGGAACCAGCCCGTCAGTACGCGTGCGTACGGGACGCCGTGAGTACGCTGACGTACCACCAAAAACTGCCGGCTGCAACAGAAACCAAGATAAATCTGGAAGAATACGCGTGTTTGTTCTCGGTCTTGGCAGGCGAGTGTCCAAACACAGCGGTATTACAGCCTCAGTTTCCGCCAAGAATTTGGCATAACGACCTGCACTAGAGAGCTACCAAGCCCGTCGTTTACTGATGCCTCTTTGTCGATTTTATGACTTCAGCGGGCCCAATATGCAATTTAAGTGACGGGTAGAGGTCTATTTCACTCACACTCTTGCCCATAGTAGCGTAGCATTATTTGCTTAGTTAAGTTTCTTACTACAGCGTCTTTCAAGAGATGAATCTCAAGTGAGTAAAAGACAAAAGTGGAATGATAAAGACAAAAGTGGAATGATAAAGACAAAAGTGGAATGATAAAGACAAAAGTGGAATGATAAAGACAAAAGTGGAATGATAAAGACAAAAATCGACGAAAGATAACACAAAGAACAATATCAAGAAGCAGGTGTTTATGCAAGAAACAATTTGTTTGTTTGTTTTATTTTAAAAAGAATTCGTTCTTGTAACAATGCGCCTTTCCTTTCCGTTCGCCAGTCAGTGAGTTAGAAATGATTTTCAAGTTTTTAAGATACTTTTAGCTTGTCGAGTCAGAGAGTTGAAATGATTTTCCATTTATTAAATACTTTTAGCTTGTCGAGTTAGTGAGTTGAAATGATTGTCAAGTTTTTAAGATACTTTTATCTTGTCGAGTCAGTGAGTTGGAAATTATTCCAAGTTTTAAGATACGTTTAGCTTGTCCAGTCATTCGAGCGAGTTAAAGATCTTCCAACTATATCCTTTTGTCTGATTTCTCCTGAAATAGAAAATGATTTCCATGACTGACGTAGTGAATAGATTCGTCTTGTACTAATAATGACTTCCTGATTTACTGGAACTGTCAATGAGTGAAAAGTGAAATTTAGAAAGACTTCTTGTGTGTGCAAGGCGACCTCAATCAATACTGAGTTACACACATGTAATTGATTTAATCAAATATGCTTTAGAATTGACTTCAGAAATTAAACATGCTTTAGGATTGACTTCAGTAATAAAATATGCTTTAGAATTCAGATACACAATATGCTTTTGAGATTAACTTTATATATAAAACATGCTTTAGGTTTGACCAGAAATAAATATACGTTAGGATTGACTTCAGATATAAAATATGCCTTAGGACTGACTTCAGACATAAAATAAGCCTTAGGACTGACTTCAGACATAAAATATGCTTTAGCATTGAGTTCTGTGTTCAACGTGAGATGAATTCACAGACGGATCTGGAGAAAATGAGTAAAATGGAAATGGAGAGAAAGAGAAAAACAATTATAGAAACTGAAGCAATGTATAGATGTAGATAGATGATGAGAGCAAGAGAGAGAGAGAGTCAGAGATAGAGAGGCAAAGAGATGATAATCAAGTTTTTGACACTAAATGATTGCAAATTATAATAAAATATTATCAGTTCTCGTGTATGTATGTGTGTGTGTTGTTTCAATGCAAATAAACACACACATACACACACAAGCACACACACACACACTCACACACACAATATATATATATATATATATATATATATATATATATATATATATATATATATATATATATATATTATCATTTGCAAAGAAATTCCGTCTTATGATTATATTGTTTAATTTCTCCATTTTTCTATTTTGAACTCCCGATGGGATCAATCAGGTTTTATTTATATTTTATAATTTTGGCTCATGCTGGTTGGTCTATTTACATTGCAATGATCCATCTGTCTAAAGAGTGTGCTACTAATTTGAATTTATCTGGTGCTTAATTATACTTGATGGCTCATTATTTAGGTGAATCTGGTAAATATGAGGCGCTGGTTTTGAATTAATGGACGATCTCAATCTTATCGTCAAAGCTTTAGTCACGATTGTTCTAAAAACAAAAACAAAACAAGCACAAAAAATGCCTGACAACTCCTTAAACAATTCAGGTTAAGTTTTCCCCAAACTTTCATTTTCGGTTAACGTTTCTCCTATCTCTGATGACAGTAAAGTCATCTAATTAAAATACTGCTTCTAGACCCTGGGCTCTGGTAGATGTTCTGTGTTCAAGTTAAAGAATCATTGTAAGTAGAAAAATTGTAATGATTAAAAATGACTGGTATTATTTTCAAAGTTTCATTGATCACAGAACTGTTGTAGCCATATTAAACCGTCACCTGCAAATATTCACTTTAAAGAATGTTAACATTACTTAATCTATTAAATAAAGTCTTCTGCGAATGTACAGCAGCAGAGCTAGATTATCAGTGTTGTAATTATGTAAGTCTACAACACAGCTAAATGTAGACTTTTAGATGAACACCATTTTTAAAAAATTAAAAATGAAACTGTTCGAGAAATAGCAGATCTAATGTTGTCGTATTCTTTTCTAGACAGTAATTGTGTTGTTTGTACTGCAACCTTCTTTATAGTTTCTAGACAGTAATTGTGTTGTTTGTACTGCAACCTTCTTTATAGTTTCTAGACAGTAATTGTGTTGTTTGTACTGCAACCTTCTTTATAGTTTCTAGACAGTAATTGTGTTGTTTGTACTGCAAGATTCGTTATAGTTTCTAGACAGTAATTGTTTCTGATGTAACGCAACCTTTATAGTTTCAGACGACCACTTCAGCCGGGTCCTCTTCTTGGGCCATGGCTCTGCTTGTACAAATTGTCTGCAGATTATACCCCTTCATTTTGCAGGACGATCCGAGACTTTGCTGTAGATTTGCAATAAAATTCAATTCACTGGCAGGCTACGTTTTTCCCTTTCGTCTCTCTTTCTGTACTCACTGATATATTCTGAAGCACCACACTATCTCTGCACTTCTGATAAGTTTTTTTTCTCTCGGAGATCTGACACCATGATGGCTGCAAAATCTCAAGCAAACTAGCTTACTCGACCCATCTGCTTACAAAGTTCGCCTACCCCCAGCCCCTCCATCACCCCGTTACATGCACACACATGCACACATCTCCCCCCATCCCCAACCATTCCAGTACCGCGACTGGTTCTCCTCTAAGTACTGTGGGTACTTTCTTTGAATTTCAAAACGTGTGTAGCGGATTTTACCCAAAGTATTTTTTTAAAAGCCTAAAATATTCCACCTACAGTCAAATTTCGCCCTCCTTTCTCTTTGTCGTCAGATCCCACCCCACCCCTCCCCTCCTCCCGTACACACAAGAGAAAAACATTCTTCAGCATCTCAACTGGCACACGGATAGCTCTGCCACCTTCTTAGCAGCACTATAATCCTACAATGAAATCAAGCTTCTTGTCTGCGATCAATACTTAGCGCTTTGTCATCATTACTCCACAGTATATATGGTTAACATCGCGAGTCTACACTCGACCGTGAGAGGAGCAAATCTGTATAGGAGTTATTATCATCAATATACGGTCGATACAAGGTTATTATCGTGACCGTAGTCAGTGCAGTGATTTTTTGTTGTTGTGGCTCTAGTCGCTGGAGTGACTAAACGTAACTAGTGTGTTTCATTGCAAATCTGTATTCAAAGGTGTGGCTCTAATCGTGACTGTAGCGGTTTTCATTGTAACTCTAGTGACATGTATGACTCTAATCGTGACCATAGTGTGGTTTTCATTGTGACTCTAGTCAAAGAAGTGACTATATTCGTGTAGTGGTTTACATTGCAACTGTAGAGAAAGGCGTGACTGTAATCGTGACTGCAGTAGTTTTCATTGTAACCCTTGTGCATGGCGAGGCACTTATCGTGACTCAGTAGTCAATGTAATGTGGTTTGTTACTCTAGTCAATGGGCGTGGCACTTATCGTGACTCGGTAGTCAATGTAGTGTCTGGCATCTCAGGTACAATATCTTGAAATGGAAGTATCTTTCAATGAGCGGCTGACGAGTAATCGATTTATAATGGTTCCGTCTGGGCTGTTTGATCGGACTTCTTTCTTACTTACTTTCTTTCTTTCTTTCTTTCTTTCTTTCTTTCTTTCTTTCTTTCTTTCTTTCTTTCTTTCTTTCTTTCTTTCTTTCTTTCTTTCTTTCTTTCTTTCTTTCTTTCTTTCTTTCTTTCTTTCTTTCTTTACACGCTTCAATCTTCTCTTCAGCTGATTTACTCAAGCTATTCCTTTTCATTAATCTGCAATTTTTTTGGTGCAATTGTCTCTCCTTTTCACTTGCTCGCATCCTTCCCCCCACTCGTATTTATATTTCGTTTTTGTTTCATTGTTTAATTTAAAAAAATGTCAACCATTGTGTGTTTTTCGTGCTTAATTCCCTTGTGTACTTCTACGGACCATCTATAGGAGCTCTTCTTTTGTATTCTACTCAGCTATCTTTTGTAAATTATATCACTTATTATTCACATGTTAATGTGTGTGATTGTTTTCATTATGACTGCAAGAAAAAGGGAGACTATCTATGGTACTGAACTCTAGCTTACCCTATCCATAAGAATATAATGAGTAACCATCTTGAGAATATGATTTTAAAGTTTAATCTTCGAATTTGCAAAATTATTTTCTTAAAAAGAGGGAGGATAATTTCCAGTTAAATTTGAACTGCTTGGTATGTAATATATTTGAATATATTCTTAAATAGGTACTCGAGATTGAGAAATACTGCGCCCATAGTCTTTCAGGCATATAGTGATTTTGCTGACACCAACACCTCGACATTATCGAGTGATACATTCATAATAACCTCTCGGAAGTAAAATTTCGCGAATTATTTTGATCTAATTATACTGTCCCAACCTTCACATTGCCTTTTGCTTGTTACTAGATTTGAGTTCTAAGTCTCAAAAGTTGGCTTAAATGCAAGAAAAAGCAGAGAAACACGATCTAAAGGGAATGCAGGCAATACAAGATGCCCGGAATGTGGTTCAAGAGGCAAGTATTGCGCGTGACGTCATGACGTGGTTTTTAAACATTGTTAGTAATATGTAAAGGAATTAAAAAAAAATTCTCCTACTCACTTTAGTAGATTATTGTGAATTGTTGAATTTCTAACTAAGAATAGTCGGCTTTATGAAACAGTCACATTTGTATAGCTACCTCGTGAATACATGAACATTAACGAGGGCTGAACTCTCTTGGGTGTTGAGGCACTGGAAGCATTATCTCTGGACTCTTTTGTAAATAATGTGGCTTAAGACTGATTACTGTGTTTATATAAATGTCGCCTTAATAATATTGTCTCATTCAGTCTGTTGCTAACAACACTATTCCATTTCTGGCACTACTCCATGTCTGGCACTCTCCCATTTCTGGTACTCAACGAAATTTTAGCAATGTCTTTCTCTCTATGATTCTAACACTGTATGACCATCCATTGCTAAAAAAAAGAAATCTCTCCTTTCCAGTCTAAATTCGTCATTTTCAAGAAGATGTGAATAACAAACCTGTATAATTAAAAATCTGTATTATTCCATTTCAGGTAGTTATGAATACAGACTCTGTTACGGAAAATCTAGGTCAGTCCATGTCAACTAGTTCTCAATGAAGACTCCATTACTAAAAATCTATATCAGTACATTTCAAGTAATTTTAGAATAAAACACGATACTGCTTCCAAAGTTGAATTTAAGATGTTCTTTAACACACACACACACACACACACACACACACACACACACACACACACACACATACGCACACACACACACACGCACACGCACACATACACATAGCACTTTGCTTTAGCAGTATTATCTAGTCTGTTTAATAAATCCCAGATTGCAGCAAAGACTTCAGACATAGTGCCAAATGCTTGGTCATTACATGCGAAGTCTAGCTCGATGGTTGTTTTCAATTCCGCATCTGATTTCTATTTTGAAACGTGACTTTCAATTTCGTTTCTGCTCTAAAGTATTCGTTTGCAAAAGTAATAACAGTTGCCGCCCAAAGAATTAATGCACCGAACTGTTAGAAGTTTATACAAACTGTTTTCTATATCACTGAAAGTTTATTTTGTAAAATCTCAATTGAGTCTATTTTTGCTTCAATGTATGTTGTGGAGGGGCTGTGTGTATGTGTGTGTGTGTGTGTGTGTGTGTGTGTGTGTGTGTGTGTGTGTGTGTGTGTGTGTGTGTGTTTATTTTCTTTTCAAATCTCACTATTTATCACATCTCAGCTGCTGACATCTCGCAAACAACAACCGCTTCCCATCCTCGCCCCACCTCCCTCCAATCGCCCACCCGGCTGCCTCACACGCACGCAAATGGGGAAAAAGGTAACATTCAAAATAACGATTTAAAGGAAATAAATACAGATGAAGCAAATAATTTTGAAGAGGAAAAAAGAGATGAACGAAGAGCGAAGGATAGGCGGAACTAGTTCCAGGTGTAAGTCTCCAGAGAGTTCCAAAGCTTGGTTCGTGTACACCGACTGGAAACAGCTGAACCGGTATTGTGTTACAGTGTAATTACGAGCAAGTTCCTTCCTTAAAGACTAGCTGCCCCCCTACTT
Organism: Sinotaia quadrata; assembly: GCA_028829895.1. Taxonomy (NCBI): domain Eukaryota; kingdom Metazoa; phylum Mollusca; class Gastropoda; order Architaenioglossa; family Viviparidae; genus Sinotaia; species Sinotaia quadrata. Next base: position 88,876,955 of record CM054182.1, on the reverse strand, counting down.
TAATTAAGAGTTTATTGTTGCTTTTCTGAATGGGAAAATGCTGTTGGCTATGTATGCATGTGTGCGTGCGGTTTTGAGTTTGTGCAAGAGCAATAGTGTGTACATACGTAAAGTTTCAAAATAGTCGTTAGAGATATCAAACATGAACGTATTGCATAAGTCAGGCGTGTCTCAATTAGATCAAGCGTCAAGTTCCGACCTTTAAGTGTGTCCCAAAATAAAGAGGACAGTTCTCAAATCTATATCTTTGATGTGTTCCAATTGAGGACAGCTCTCAAATGTATATCTTTGCTGTGTCCCAAATGAGGACAATTCTCAAATCTATACATTTGCTGTGTTTCAACTGAGGACAGCTCTCAAATGTATACCCCTACGCTGTCATAAATGAGGATAGCTCTCAAGTCTGTAACTTTAGTATTTATTAAATGGATTGCCATAAAATCTATGCTTTTACCCTGTCGTAAATCAGGACAGCACTGCGGTAAATGACAACAGCTTTCAACTCTACTAAGCATTCCTAAATGAGGGCAAGTCTACCATTCATATTTTTACTAAGCATGTCCTAGATGAAGACAAGTCCACAATCTATACATCTAAGCAAGTCCTAAATGAGGGCAAGTCTACCATCCATATCTTTACTAAGCATATTATAAATGAGGACAAACCCCATGGTCGTACCTGTACTGTATCCTAAACCGAGGTCAAATCTCAAGTATACGACTTTACTAATCGCTTTGTAAATGATGATAGAGATGAACGTGACCCATTCCTCAAGTCCTCACATATTGAAATGTTGCATCAGATATTGTTGAAGACATATAACAGTGTCAGTTACACAACAGTAATTGGAACATTTAAAGTGGTGTTGATTATAATTATAATATTATATGGATCAGGTATAGAATAACAGCGTGTGACGCACTGATAGGTAAATATGACAACAGATTCTGATGTCATGTATCACACTCACTCGAATAACCTCCTGCACTGTAGGTACAAATACAATCACAAAATTACCTGATTGGTTGCACACTAGACAGATCTGTTGACATAAAAGTGACTCACTCCCTATTACATTGATGCTCAGATTGGTGAAGACTGCTGATAGAATGAAAGAACGATTTGATGAGCAAACTAGTAACATGCTTTTAACATGTAAACGGATAGATTAACACCACTGGCTGCTACAGAAATGTAAAACTAAAGACAAACTATTGTCTAAAGCTGAAACAATAGACACAGACATTCTAGGTAAATAATGCTATACCAGAAGTAATGGCCATAGTTCCTACTTTGAAGGTGGTGGTATTCAGTTTACAAAGGTCTGTAGTCTCCAAATGTCAATAAATTGTGATATGCTGTTTCTGCTGGTAGGATGATTCTAGAGCAGTTGTAGTATTGTAGAGGACAAATTCCAAAGCAAGGTACTGACTGAGGATCGATGGCTAGCAGCTTAATCTAAAATGTTTTAGTAGAATTGTATCCACATATAGTTGTACAAGTCTGAAATAGCAACACAAATCCATCAACCAGAAATGGGCCAGGAAATGAGTCAAATCTTTTGTGTGTATTCAAGCTGGATGTGTTCAAGTAGAAGAGAGCACTAGTAATGGAAACTGCAGTAAAACAATTACAATCCCACTGTAAATAATATGCTCTTCTCTACTTGTGTACTTTATAATTGCAACATTGCTTCAGTCTGCAGATATAATTATTTTATACGAGCAGACTTGAAGAGTTCACTGTTGTCAATAGCAGATGACTGATGAAATAACTCTAGCACAAGTGATATGTTTAGATCTTTTCTCAGTGAGGAGAGAGCAGAGGGGGTAATAAGGTGGACATCAAATATACCACCTACAAGGTCAGACAATCTTGTTAGCTGTGTTAACACATGGAAATACCATTCTCCAAATATCGTTGACTTCTTACAACACAGGAACTGCAGGAACCTTTCGACTTCACTCATCATTCTCAGTTGTGGTATGTTCCTGTGGGTTCCTCCTCTCATTTGCTTCCATGGATGGTAGTGGCTGGTGTTGAAGGTGGTTGGTTTGGTGTCTAAAATTGGAGGGAAGGTCTTAGTTTATGATGACATTCGTTTTGATGAAATATATATATATATATAGTTTGGTTGAGGAATGTCACGAGTGCTGTATGGATGAGGTTTGGATTGTGTTCTTGCGGGAATAGTAGTGGCGAATGGGAATTGTAGAAGGGAGGTAATCACCTGGTGTATTTCTTTCTTCAGTGTGTAGATTGCAATGCAGAAGAAAATGTTGAATAGTGTTGTCTGTCCTGAAGTGTATACATGGTTATGGTTTGTGATTTAGTGCATCTTGGGAATTAAGTCTAAGTGTGGATATTGCTCCTCTGTGAGAAACGTTGAGAGTTTGGGGGAAGAAGGGTGGGTACTTTCTTGTGTGTTTTTAATTTATGTTTCTAATTCGGTTCTGTGGATTGGGGTGCAGAGGTTGTTTTCATTGTATGGAGCCATATTTTGCACTAGCACCCTTCCCGCCTGCAGCTGCATTTCCTTTGATGTTTGTGTGGCTGAGGATCCATGTGAGTGTACTTTTGGTCTCTTTATTTCTTATTTTATTTGTGTGGTAATTGATTTGGTTTGTCATTTATAGCTTCAAGGGTGGAATTGTTTTACTAAGTTTTGTAGTGATGTTCATGAGTCTGTGAGAAAGAGTAGATTTGTGGTTTCTCTGACTAGTCTTAGTCTTTTTCTATGGCTATCAATTATGCAGTAAGCATTGAGTGCGTTGGGTGAAGTTAGAAAGTGTTAGTACCTGAAGGTGTTGGTCCTGCTGATAAATTTCCTCAGGGTGTTTGGAGCCATCTGTGTATATATGACAGTAATTGGTTCCAATGTCTTCTGTTTGATGAGGAGGGTTTTGTTGGGATTCTTTTTTGTCTTTTAGTAGTGCTAAGTGTATGTGCGTGGGGTGGGTGGGTGATTGACTATGGGTAGTTTAATTTTGTTGAATGGTTCTTCTGTTTTAGGGAGTTATGTTAAATGGTAGTCAGAGGAGTCATTTGTTGGTCCATTTTTCCTGGCAAATTTCATCGTGAAACCTCTTGGTCTCATTTGGTGTTCTGTAAGTGGGTGTTAGTTGTCAGATTTTTCATGTTATGTTCGTTGGTCACATTTGTTCTGTAATTGGGTTTTAGTTGTAAGTTTTTTTTAAAAAAAATTGTGTTCTTTGATCCCATTTGGTTTTAGTTGTATGTTTTTTTCATGTTGTGTTTTTTGGTCCCATTTGGTGTTCTGTAAGTGGGTGTTAGTTGTTAGTTGTCAGTTTTTTTCATGTTGTGTTCTATTGGCCCAGAGTTTTAGTGTTTGTGTGTCTCGTCTTTCTAGTAAGGTCACGTGGCCAGTTTGCAGAGTTCAGCATTTTGATATTGGGTAGGGCTTGGTTGCATGTTCTGAGTGCTATGTTTTGAAGTGTTTGCAATTTCTGTCTATGGTATGGGTGTTAGTGTCTGTGTACGTGGTGCTAACATAGTCTATTATAGAGTATATTTTAGTGATCTTGTGACTCTTAGCAATGTATGTATTTCGCCCTCTCCCATTCTTTTTCTTTCATTGTTCTAAGTATATTTTAGTGTTTTACTGGGTTTTGCGTGCATGTTAGAGATACGTTACAAAAATGGTATGTTGTCATCGATGGTGATGCCAGAGAACTTGTGTGTTTTGGCCTATGTTATTTCTGTTTGTTTTATTGTAAGTGTTGGATTGTTTTTGTTGTTGCTTTTGGTTCTTGTTTGAGGGAGGGAGCATTGGGCGGAGAAGACTATTGCTGTTGTTTAGTCACGTGCCAAATGTAGTCCCCATTTATCATTTATCTCTTCAGTTTTCTAGTTGCGTACGGGTTGCTGGAGATGTTTCATTAGTAGTGTCTAATCTCGGTGTGCATTATATATGAGGAGTCGTCTGCAAGTTGGGTTAGCTGTGAATCATTATTAATAGTTTTCGCGTCCAAGTGTGTGCTGTGGTGGGGTAATAAGAAGCTTCCCTGGGGTTGCCATGAATAGTGTGTTGTTTGGTGGAAAATGTGTCGTTTATTTGAACTAGGAAGGTGTGATTAGTGAGGAAGGCGAATACTGGTTATAGAGATATTGGTCTGTAGGAGTTAAAGACGGTGCCATCTTTATCAGGTTTGTGGATTGGTATATGCCGTCTTGGCACCCTCCCTAACTCCTACAAACTAATATCCATATAACAAGCGTTAGCCAAAAATACTGAAAACAATAGTTACCATTCTAATATCCCTATAACAAGCATTAGCCCAAACAATGGAAACATTAGCCAAAACACTGGAAACAATAGATAACAAACTAATATCCCTATGGCAAGCATTTTTAGCCAAAACATTGGATGCAATAGTTGTCAAACGACTGCATACCATCTTGAAAGCAATGATCTGCTCTCCACAGATTCAGACCAATAGAGATTAACCACAGACGCAACCAATAGCTTAACTGACAACATGCTGACAGACGTACAGGGCAAATTCCTAGTAGCTATAGAAATAGCAGATGACTTACAGTTATTTAAAGTGTCTGGATATTACACCCGTTTCTCGCATTGAATAAGAAAAAAATGTATCAATCTTTAACTTTCTTCGTTTTGACTGCTATACTTCAAAAGTGGTATAAGTTATGCAATAATATACGAATTAGGCTATAATTTAATTGGCGTACTCGATACAGAAAATCTGTATTTCATACCGTAGGTTATTTCTGGCAATGGCTAATTTGCGGAATGATGGTGGTATAAGCTATGTAATAATACTAATTTGAACAATATCTATGGTAACAACTGCAATGATGCTGGCATTCAGCAACACTAAATAGGACAATAGGTTTAAAAGAAACGGTTGCATTAGATTTAATCATGGCAATAAGCACAGTATAAACAGTTATATTGGCATTAGGCAAAAGGCAACAGTTACAATGGTCTCAGGAATATTGCGTTAAGTGCAGACAACTAGTGGTTCTGCACAAATAGTTTTTCAATTCAAATTGTGTGTATCCGTCTGTGCAAAACGTTTTTCAATTCAAATTGTGTGTATCCGTCTGTGCAAAACGTTTTTCAATTCAAATTGTGTATATCCGTCTGTGCAAAACGTTTTTCAATTCAAATTGTGTGTATCCGTCTGTGCAAAACGTTTTTCAATTCAAATTGTGTGTATCCGTCTGTGCAAAACGCTAAAGCGCTCAATGACAAGCCTTCGAGCACGTGGGAGTTTCCACAAGGCCAGTTTATGTTGCATTGTCACATTCACGAAATAGAGAAAACATTAAAGTACTCATTAAAAAAAAAGGTCATTTGTGAAGAGTCAATTTTAATACTTTTGCGACTGTCCTATAAAATAAGTAATATCTCTATATATAGTTTTACAATTCGGTGTATCCTTGACCTTCGAGCATGTGGAAGTTTTTTTTTTTATGAGGCAGATACAAAGAAAACAAAAAAAAACTATGGTCAAGGTCACTCGAATTTTCATCTGCTGAGCGAGCCGGTATTTTCACATGGCCAGCTTTATGCTGAATTGTCACATTCACCAACAGAGAGAACATCAAAGTACTCATAAAAGAAACCGACGGTCAGGATCATTTGCTAAAAGATGCTTGAATTTTCACTAGTAGCTTGACTTACAATCAAGCCTTCAAATAAACAAATTCATTTATTTCCCTAGCAATGCATCCATTTTAATTTTCCACCCGTCATATAACAGAGATATTCTTGTCTATAGAAGCTTAAAAAATAACAAGATAAAATTATAATTTTAGTGTTACTGTGATGTATGACACTTTTGATAACAGTTATACTGTAACAGTGATATCAGTTATATACCAATATTGTTAAAAGTTTTAGACCAATGGTCATAACAATTATGATCAGTTCTATACAAATAGTGGAAACAGTTTATAACAACTGTTGTAAATGTTATACTTCAATAATCATAACAGTTATATTGCAATTATGATAACCCTTTTACACATACTGAGTTCACAGTTATACGGCAATAGCACTAAACATTACACTGCAGTAGTGATAACATTTCCCAGCAGGCATCGTTTACAGAGGTCAGATATATCACGAGGTCTATACGGTCGGCTCACGTCCCACTCCCCCCACTTCCTTGCGTTCTCTACTAGTTCCATTCCCCTGTCGGTACCTCTTCACATTCAGGCCGTCTCTCTCACGCCTTCCCGACCCAGGCGCATGTGCTTACCTATCTTGATATCGGTTTTTATTTTTTTTCACCGTTGGATTCTTTTTTCCGTCTGTCGCTATATATACAGAATTTCAGATAAAGTAATTAAGTAAATATGTGTGCTTCTTAAGATGGATGGGACTTTAAATCTGGAGAACCGACAAAAACGACCAGGTCTGACCCACTTGTAGTGGAAGAAGTTTCCATCAACGGAATCTTACTTGTACCGGCTCAGTGCGTTCACTCTGTGCTGGACGTATTAGCCGCAGGCAAGGGGTTGATGGAGATAAGCTGCTGATTTCTCTTCTCATGCACAGGGTGAAGTTGATGGTGGTGGCCTGTGGAGGAATTCTTTTTTTCCCGTGGGAGGTGGAAAAGCGATATACTAGAGCGATAAGAAACTCTGATATATGTAAGTACTGCGAATCTTATTTCTACAGCAAATATACACACGACACGCTTCACTGCAAGGCACAATGACCCTAATAATCATTGTTCAGTCTTCTGTTTGATAGCTGTATGATCTCAGAAAAATACGTCACAGTGTTATTTGTACGCTAATGAATGCAGGTTAACCACGAGTATTTGTACGCTAATGAATGCAGGTTAACCACGAGTATTTGTACGCTAATGAATGCTTTGTTGTTGAATGTGGGGAACGCTTCCGGCTTCCGCCACGAGTATTTGTACGCTAATGAATGCAGGTTAACCACGAGTATTTGTACGCTAATGAATGCAGGTTAACCACGAGTATTTGTACGCTAATGAATGCAGGTTAACCACGAGTATTTGCAGCAAATGATCTCTCTTCTTTATACTCTATTATTTTTCACTTTTACAATCAGTAGATGCTATTTTATAAGACCTATCTTCTCTTATAATAATATAACAGTATCTGGCTCCTATATGTCACCCTTTTATTCTTTCTGTCCTAATTGTCTCCCTTATTTTATTTCTATCCTCATAGTCTCCTTTTTATTCTTTTCATCATAATTAGAAAGTGATCTAAACAACAACAAAAAATATTGTAAAGGCAGGTTTACTTTCAAGTTAATTTTAAACAAAAGACGAACATGTTTAGGATTCTGTTTTAATAAGATACGGAGGATGTCTAGGAAACCTGTCGAAAGTATATTTTATTTTTATTTCTCCCTGAGTGACTATCGAACAAAGCCAAAGATTAATTTTCAATATAAATGCAAGTTTTATTTCTTCTACCTTTATGTTTTATTATAAATTTAATTCTAACCATTTTGAAACACGAAGTCTGTCTTTTTTATTTTGTGAATAATTTCGATGATCACGAATATAATGGACTTATCCGCATTTTATTCTTGGTGCTGGTGTTGGTTTTCATCTTGTGTTTGTTGGCAGCAGCAAGCTGATTACTGGTAAAATCTAAATTGGTACTTTCACCTGAAATTAACCGGTGTGTTTTACTAATACGGTTGAATGACTTCACTTCCTACAGAGAAAACACCAGTACTCAAGAAAGAAAATAAACCCCAATCCTTAAAGTTATTATACTGAATCAGCCAAATTGTGACCTCTCAAACGCCTGATGCAAATGTGGTGCAGTCCTCTCGTTAGTTACGTAACAGATAAAAGATGAAAAGTTATCAAAATATGTTTACCTTAGCGATACAAGAATGAGTCATGGCTATGTCGTTAGTTACGTAACAGATAAAAGATGAAAAGTTATCATAATCTGTTTACCTTGGCGCTACAAGAATAAGAGTGAGTCATAACTATATGTGCTTAGCAGCTTCAAGTTTCAAAATTATAAATTACAAAAGAAAGTGTGTGTGTGTGTGTGTGTGTGTGTGTGTTGGGGGGGGGGATGAAGGGATTGTGGTAAATACATTTAAAAATAAACTAGATCTAATAGAATAACAGCAAAATTAAAATATTATTATATGGATTGGTCCTGCTGCGTCCAGAGTCTGTGTACTCACTCACTCATTCACTCGCTTATTCACTCCATCAGTCTGCCACCCGCTCACTTACTCAGCAGTGACATTCACACATATCGTCGCGAATATATGTTAACATATATATTATATTATATTATAATATATTATATTATAACACATCACATCGTATCGTATCGTATCGTTCGTTTCGTATCGTATCGTTCGTTTCGTATCGTATCGTATCGTATTGTATTGTATTGCATTATGTTTTGATATGTTATCTTATCTTATCTTATCTGCCCAGTAATGCTGACTTTTTAGGCCAATTTATTGCTAATTTAAAACTTTAATATTGCATGGTTCGGGTTCAATATGTGGTTAATAGAAAAATATTTCATGTTGAATTCGATCATTGTTATTAATAGAAATATTTCATGTTGAATTCGATCATTGTTATTAATAGAAATATTTCATGTTGAATTTGATCATTGTTATTAATAGAAAGATTTCAGGTTGAATTCAATGTTATTAATAGAAAGATTTCAGGTTGAATTCAATGTTATTAATAGAAAGATTTCAGGTTGAATTCAATGTTATTAATAGAAAGATTTCAGGTTGAATTCAATCATTGTTATTAATAGAAATATTTCAGGTTGAATTCAATCATTGTTATTAATAGAAATATTTTATGTTGAATTCGATCATTGTTATTAATAGAAAGATTTCATGTTGAATTCAATCATTGTTACTAATAGAAATATTTCATGTTGAATTCGATCATTGTTATTAATAGAAAGATTTCATGTTGAATTTGATCATTGTTATTAATAGAAAGATTTCAGGTTGAATTCAATGTTATTAATAGAAAGATTTCAGGTTGAATTCAATGTTATTAATAGAAAGATTTCATGTTGAATTCAATGTTATTAATAGAAAGATTTCAGGTTGAATTCAATGTTATTAATAGAAAGATTTCAGGTTGAATTCAATGTTATTAATAGAAAGATTTCATGTTGAATTCAATGTTATTAATAGAAAGATTTCAGGTTGAATTCAATGTTATTAATAGAAAGATTTCAGGTTGAATTCAATCATTGTTATTAATAGAAATATTTCAGGTTGAATTCGATCATTTCATACTTTAAGAAAATATAATCGATCAGTGTGTGAAATATTACGCACAATGATCTATTCATATTCTTGTATTGATATATTCATTTAGTTCTCCTCGTGTCTGAATTTGAGGACCCTTGCTTAATGAACAATAATGCATTATTATTTTGCTTAATGTGTCAGTAGTTTTTAGTAAAGAATTACTGGGATACGTTCGGTAATTTATTGCAATTACTGAAGTGACGTAATGGTCTGGTGTTTTAGTAAAGAATTACTGGGATACGTTCGGTAATTTATTGCAATTACTGAAGTGACGTAGTGGTCTGGTGTTTTATTTACGCACGACGTCTGAGAATCGGTTAATATATTAGTGTCTGTAGAAGTATGTGTTTAGATACGGATGTATAAATTGTTGAAATGTTAATAGAGCAAACATTTTGCGTCGATAAATCTGCATAGGCAATATTCGTTAGTCAGTATTCGTTAGTCAGTGCACGTGAAATCAATGTTAGCGTAGTCGATATTCACATAGTGTGAACTTAGTCTACGTTCTCGTAATCGACTTCATAATAGTCAGTGTTCGTGTAGTCCATGTTCTCGTAGTCAATATTCACATAGTATTCATTTAGTCAAGGTTTACGTAGTCAATGGTCACGTAGTCAAGGTTTACGTAGTCAATGGTCACGTAGTCAAGGTTTACGTAGTCAATGGTCACGTAGTCAATATCCATATCGTGTTCACGTAGCCAGTATTGACAAAGTATTCGCATATTTCATTTTCTTTATTCAATATTCACAAAGTGTTTACGTAGTGAATGTTCTCGTAGTCAATATTCAACTAGTGTCAACGCAGTGAATGTTCTTGTAGTCAATATTAACATAGTATTCACGTAGTGAATGTTCTCGTAGTCATATTCACATAATGTTCACGTAGTCAGCATTCGCATATTGTTCACGTTGTCAAATATTCACATAATATTCACGCAGTCAAAGTTCACATAGTCATTGTTCACATAGTGTTCACTTTGTCCATGTGTTTACAAAGTCTATGTTCTCAGAGTCTGTGTCTGCTGAATCAATATTGTGTAGTAATTTTATTGTGGCGCTAACTTAAGCCAATCACTTAATAACAAGTAGCATTTGCTTTCTTACACTTTGTACACAATCTGTCAGCATTCTTATTAATTTATTCGGAGACGGTAATTTAATACAAAATTATATTTTATTTATGATTTTTGAAAGACGTATAAATTGCTTCTAGGTGTGTAAGCACCGTGTTTGTGTGTGTGTGTGTGTGTGTGTGTGTTTGTGTGCTTATTCATACTTGCAAGAGTAGTATGCGTGCAAAACTGCGTGTCTGCGCACTTAATCATTGGAGCGCTGTAACGATTGTCTGCGCACTTAATCATTTGTGCGCAGTAATGAATGTCTGCACTGTTACATTTGTGCGCAATAGTGTGTGCATTGTAAGCATGCCTTAATGTAGGAGAAAGGATGCGGTATACCCGAAGATTGCGCAAATGCGTGTATATGTATGTGCATGTGTACACGATAGTATGAGTGCGTGTGTGCCTGCGTCCACGAATACCCCGTGCGCACGTGTGTGACCACTGGTCTGCGCAGCGAGCGCGTAGGCGCGAGAGTAGGAATAGAACCAAGCGGCACGCATGTAGTCAGTGCCTGTAACGGCTGTAGAATTTGAGAAACTATTTTGGCCTCCATTCATATTCTTCTCACCTTAGTGTTGCCTGAACTCTCTGATTGCGTGTCTGAAATGTCAGGATTTTGAAATGTATATTTCAAAGTTTCCAAAACGGACTGCGGACATTCTAGCACTGTGAAACATTCCCTTAAAATAGAATATACGCATATACGCACACGTATATATACACACAGATACATACGTATATACACACTCACGTACACACAAACATAAATAAAAATTTCATGCAATGTCTTTCGTACTACTTCTCCGATTCTGCCATCACCACAGCTCGAAAGGGGCGGAACATTCTGAAATGTAAGAAAAAGAAGACAAAATGAATAAGTCGAAATGTAGAGGATTTATAACAGTGAAGTTGTCTGCCCTTTCTGTGATTGAGGTTCGTTACTTATACGATGGGGAGTCTTCTCTACACAGGTAGGAAAGTGTTCATATAATTTTACTGCTTTCAGCCTTGTTTGACGTGTCGTTACTGTTGCTTTCAATAAATTAAAATAGGATCACACACGCACGCACAAACAAACAAACAAACAAACTCACACACACATGCACGCACTCATAAATAAACCTTACAACACACTCTGATAAAATGGCACAAAAAAACTTGTATACACATAATTATCAATGTTTATTCGTATTGTTATTTTCAATAGCTTTAAAAAAATAGTTTGAAATGTCACTGATGAGATAATTATTTGTCATTTCTTTTCTTTGATGGAATCAGTTGTAGTGATAGGTCTGAAACAGCGAAATATCGGTTTTCATAATCGAATCACTTCAGAAGGAAAGGGAGACAAAAGCTCAATTTGTGAATCTTTAACTTCAGTATGCCGATTTATTGCAATTTAAATACTTAAATACAAAAATCTAATCCTTTATATCTTGAATTAGTTTTGGTTGGCTGCATTGAATACCATTGCATCTCACCCCTCCACTCTAGAAATACATAAGCAAGTAGGAAGTGAAAGAAAGAAGGAAAATAATGGGCTTCCTCGTTGGAATTATGGAATGTAATAATGTTTGCTTGACGTCTTCGTGCAATAATGCGTGTGACGTCTTCGTGCAATAATGCGTGTGACGTCTTCGTGCAATAATGCGTGTGACGTCTTCGTGCAATAATGCGTGTGACGTCTTCGTGCAATAATGCGTGTGACGTCTTCGTGCAATAATGCGTGTGACATCTTCGTGCAATAATGCGTGAGACATCATCGTGCAATAACGTGTGAGACGTCTTTGGCTTGGTGGAAACCGTTAGCTATCTGTACGTAAATCTAAATCCAGCCGACATTTGATTCCAGAAGCTGGGTTTTGAAACCCAAGACTTATTTGGAAATGTGTACGTCTTCAGACTATTGCTTCCATAAAAGGATGCTGTCAGCGCTTAGTAGAAGACAAATAGTAACAACATAAAATAGCAACAACAAAAAAGCAATTGCATTTTGCTCTTATGAAATTGCAAAGTCATAAGATTCAAAGTATAATACTGAAAACTTACGCAATCCTAAATCTTGATTTAATGTAGTCATTACGATTTTCTTCACATGGTGTCATGTTCGGGGTCAAGCGCGCGAAGAATACCAACCAACCAACCAACCCAAAAGAGTTAGGTTATAAGCATCTTTTACTTTAGACACAATTAATATCAGAACACTATCGGTCGATTAAATATTATGGGGTGAAAAATATTTTACAGCTTTCCGTAGATATTTCATTTCAAGGACAAATAATATTTTCAGAGACTTCCCAGACTAAGGGCCGATATTATATTATTCTTGGGTGAAAAATAATACGTCACCTCTTTCTTAGAGATTTCATTTCAACTGATGTTTTCAGAGTCCCCCCTCAGTTACTGAGGTCCCGACACGTCATGCTGGTGGTTGGCAATTGAATTTCAAATTGTATCAAACGAACGTTGTCGTGAATATCGTAGATACGGGACTAACGAGAGTTTATTAATGTAGCCTGACAAAACTGTACGAGAGTTTATTAATGTAGCCTGACAAAACTGTACGAGAGTTTATTAATGTAGCCTGACAAAACTGTACGAGAGTTTATTAATGTAGCCTGACAAAACTGTACGAGAGTTTATTAATGTAGCCTGACAAAACTGTACGAGAGTTTATTAATGTAGTCTGACAAAACTGTACGAGAGTTTATTAATGTAGACTAACAAAACTGTACGAGAGTTTATTAATGTAGCCTGACAAAACTGTACGAGAGTTTATTGATGTAGCCTGACAAATCTGTACGAGAGTTTATTAATGTAGCCTGACAAAACTGTACGAGAGTTTATTAATGTAGCCTGACAAAACTGTACGAGAGTTCATTAATGTAGCCTGACAAAACTATACGAGAGTTTATTAATGTAGCCTGACAAAACTGTACGAGAGTTTATTAATGTAGCCTGACAAAACTGTACGAGAGTTTATTAATGTAGCCTGACAAAACTGTACGAGAGTTTATTAATGTAGCCTGACAAAACTGTACGAGAGTTTATTAATGTAGCCTGACAAAACTGTACGAGAGTTTATTAATGTAGCCTGACAAAACTGTACGAGAGTTTATTAATGTAGCCTGACAAAACTGTACTAGGAACTCGGATAAACATTGATTATTTTCTGAATTTATGTGATTGTGTATGTGCGTGCTTTTAGGTTTAGGGTTAGCTAAAATGTGTATTATGTATGAGATTAGAGCTATAATGTTTACTGAACTTTATAAAAAATGTTCGGGTCTGAAAGTAAAATAATATTTACTATCCATGACAAGCCGCCTATTAAACGTACGAACAAAATTAATATTTGCTTGAACTTGGCTATTGTGTGTTAAGCAAGAGAACAAAGCATGAAATATTTAATGAACTTGGCAAGTGTGCGTTACGAGCCAGGAAAATAATACAATACTGTTAGCGGAGAGTGCGCAAATTATGAGATTAAGTAAACATATGCTAACGACATGTTCGAGAGCCAAAACAGTTTTATACTGAACCCGACAAGTTATTCGGAACATAAGTATCCTGAACCTGACAAGTTATTCTGAACATGAGAAGTTATCCTGGACATGACAAGTTATTCTGGACATGACATGTAAATTATATTCATGTCAGGCACGTTGGGTTAAAACAAGAAATCTTTAAAATGATCTATGATAGTCAATCTTGTAGGTTAAACGTGTATTTCATTGCCTGTTCGATGACTTCTGTCTGTTATGCTAACAACAAAGTCAATATTGTTGAATACACTAAAAATTATTACTCTTTCGGTCTATGTGTCACTAGAAAGTGCAGTTACAACGCCAGGATTCGTGCAGCTTATAACAAGGGGACATAATTAAGTAGCATAAATATATGTCTGTACAAAAATTAGCATTATAAGCTATAAACCTGAAATGTATTACGTGTGGTTACTGACTGTTATACTAATAAAACAATTTCTTTTCTATTTTAAAAACAAAGAAATATTTGTCTTTTTTTCTTCTCCATATTTAATTATTTTTAAAATTACAATTGTTTACTTTAAAAAAAATACAGAAGGCAAATGAGAATGATTTCTTTTTGTTGTTAATTTTGTTCCCCCCTTCCACTTTACCACCTCATGAAATGACGTGGCATCATTCCATGAACATAAAACAAACACATACACACAAATACATAGATACCCAAACACTCACAAATATTGATGATGCGATAAATAAAATATACTGTTAGTCTGAAATACTGACATTGAAAGATATGGGTGATTAAATAAATGAATGTAAAATTTTTGGAGTACAGTGAGAGAAATGATTGCTAAAATGCTCATTGTTCACTGAGCATAGACTGATCGTTTATTGAGTTTAACGGGGTTTGTGATAACTAAATGTAGATGCCATTTTGGATATTACGTGTATTGGAATTTATTTTACTGATAGTTCAGCCACATGGGTAACTTTTGTATACTGATGTCAGAGTAGACATAATGGGGGTTTTGTGACTTTATATATTGATGTTTGAGTAAACATAAAGGGTTTTGTGATTTTTTTAATAGATTGATGTCTGAGTAAACATAAAGGGTTTTGTTACTTTGTACATATTGATGTCTGAATAAACATAATGTTTTTTTTGTGACTTTGTATATATTGAGGTCTGAGTAAACATAATGGGTTTTTGTGAATTTTCATTTACTGATATCTGAAAAACACATTTTCTTTAGTTTTATACACTCACACTTGAGTAAATTTATTTTCCTTTTATTACTTTTTGTATAATGATGTTTGAGTGACCTTTACGGTGCTTTTGATTATATAGTAATGGACGAGTGAACACAATATTTCTTTAATTTTCACATGCTGATGGATCAGTGAACACGTCGTTTTTTTATATCCGGATGGCTTACTGAATAAATTGAGTAATATAATTTTCTTTACACTGATTATTTATTGAACATTGCTTGTAGTACAATTTTATAACATGGTCTATTGACTTAATGATGCTGTCAATTTTATAACATGGTCTATTGACTTAATGATTGCTGTCAATTTTATAACATGGTCTATTTACTTAATGATTGCTGTCAATTTTATAACATGGTCTATTGACTTAATGATTGCTGTTAATTTTATAACATAGTCTATTGACTTAATGATTGCTGTCAATTTTATAACATGGTCTATGGCTTAATGATTGCTGTCAATTTTATAACATGGTCTATTGACTTAATGATTGCTGTCAATTTTATAACATGGTCTATTGACTTAATGATTGCTGTCAATTTTATAACATGGTCTATTGACTTAATGATTGCTGTCAATTTTATAACATGGTCTATTGACTTAATGATTGCTGTCAATTTTATAACATGGTCTATTGACTTAATGATTGCTGTCAATTTTATAACATGGTCTATTGACTTAATGATTGCTGTCAATTTTATAACATGGTCTATTGACTTAATGATTGCTGTCAATTTTATAACAACGATGGCTTATTTACCTTAGCAATAACATTATTAAATCAACAATCAAAACATACAAAGAGCAATAACATTATTAAATCAACAATCAAAACATACAAAGAGCAATACATTTATTAAATCTACATTCAAAACATACAAATGAATACAGTTGGAAAAAGAAAACAGATTATCATATTTCTTCTGAGGATAAATGTTCAGATAATATCCACCACTTATTCAGTCTCTACCCTAACAATGAAATAGTCAAGTTAGTAATCAATAATTGAATTGTGAGTCTATTTCTCATCACAGAATCAGAGTAGGAGTGAAAAGAACAATATTTATAATATTACATGACCTTCTTATGACGTAAGCTGTCGCTGTCATGGCTAACAATGTCACAGGCTCACTTTGCATGCATTGGATAATAATTATAACGTGCACCTCTAGGCATGCTAGCAAAACTTTTCCAATAATTCTGTAAGCAATCTCTCCAGACCAAAGCCGGACCCAACTTCCGCTGAATGGTTCTGGAGCAGAGATTCATGTAACCAATTTCCAGCAACCCTGTTGCTAGCAAGTGTAACAAATAGTGTCAGAAACACATACTGAAGCAGATAACATAAAGAAAAACAAAAAAAACCCCAACATTTGCTTATCTGGAAAAATCAAATCAAGGGACATTGCCTAATATTCAGGTCTGAAACATTGTACACTCCAATATCTCTCCAAAAGCATTCTCATACTTAAAATTCCTGTCATAAATGCCATTAGCCCACGGGCATAAAATATAACATAATCAATTTCACGAATAACATTTCCACTAGGGACAAGGTCATAGGTTCAACAATGCAATATACACAATCTATCATAGAACATCAGTTCAAATACTTGAAATCATATCCGAGTCTAATGATAACCATAAAATTAATAGTTCTAAATGAAAGAAAATATTTCTAAGTCCACTCTTTCTTTATCGAACAAATACCTCACCAGCTTATGAAAAGAGCTTAATGACCATACTTGACCAAAAACAAAATGAAAGTGATAAGAATAAGGAATTTTTCTAAGAGGTTACTTTCTGCCTGATTCTTTCTTATTGGTTAGATTTGTTATTGACCAGTTGTTGTTCAAGTAAGGGGGCACTTCCAGCTTTCACTCTGGGAGAAGGGAGGTTGGTATGGGGGAGGAGGGTGGATTTACTTGCTGACTACGTTGTCATTGCTGTAGCATTTTAAAAAGTCATTGTAGAGTCATTGTGTGTTCCTTAAGTAAAAGTTTTCAATACATTATGTAGCATCATTGTGCATTCGTCCATTGCAGACATGTCTGTCCGGCAAAGGCAAACTCTAGCCTGGTAATCCGTGGGCTAAAGTTGTGGTGGATGTTGTTGCTGTCGTTCCTGATGTTGGAGGGCGGGTGGTAGTTTTGTCTTACAGAGCCCAGGCTAGCAACACACTAAGTTTGTACCTAGTGCGTACGTGCACCTGAGATGTTCACACACACACACACACACACACACACACACACACACACACACACACACACACACACACACACACACACACACCCTTGTTAATGTTGTCGTCGTTTTCGCTGGTGTTGTGGCTGTCCCTGGAATGTCGTTGGAATGGTCGAATATGGGCGCTGGCGGTGATGATCGAGCATCACCTGAATCATTTCGTCAATGGGGTGGTTGAAATATCCCCACTTGCTCATAGTACTGCCATTTGTAGTCGCTGCCTCTGTTGTTGTTTTGTATCAGGCCTGATGTGTTGATGGGGGTCTATTTCTTTTCTTTTTCTTTGCTGAAGTTTCTGTTGTTGCTGCTGTCAGTGGTGGAAGAGGGGGATCTCCAATACCATTTTGCCATTTTCAAGGAGTATCTCGATGTCAACAGTTGCTCTTGTTGCCATCCCAGTGATGCTTTACGTGGCGTCACTGGTAAGTGTGAGAGGGGTGGGGCCTCAAGTACCCTTGAAAACTCGTCCAGCGAGGTGTCAACTTCAGTCTGCTTGTCAGGTTTCTTGTTGTATACGTTTCTATTTGTTCCTGTGTCTGGGTTGATTTGGCCTGAGTACTGGCTATTTTCTTTTGTTTGCTTTTCATCCTTCTACACTGAGGTGGTTTGGAGTCTTTTTCTCTGTTGTAGTAGTTGGAGTCTTGAATTTTCCTTTCTTCAGTCATTGTAGTTTGCCTTTGAGAAAAAGCCTGTCTTCTTTCCTATTTTTCACTCTTGTGGAGTTGACCTTTGTCTTCTGTCGAATTTTCCACAAAATTGCTAGTGTTGGTCTCTTTATCGCTTCTTTGGATGGGTTAAGTTTTAGTCTCTTTTATTTTGGATGACGTTGTTGTCTTGGTGAGACTGTGGCGATGGTCTAGGAGAAGCATTAGGGTATGACATTTAGGGTAAGTAGTATAATTTTCTGGACATCTGTTTCTCGGATGTTTCAAAAAATTGTCCATAACATTTTTCTAAATGTGTTGTTAAGGTCATCATTGTCAATGAATACTATAAAGTTGGGAGGTTATATAATTTCTTCTTCTTTGGTATTGGGACAGAGTAAATCAGCCTCTCCCTATTCTAAAATGTAATTGTTATATACATTGTTAACCCGACCTTGGACACTCCTTATGATGGTACTTTTGAAAGTGTTTATGTTGATGTTGAGTTGATGTAAATGCTCCAAGTAAGAATATTACAGATTTGCTGATGTAATGCAAGCTAGTGAGTAGTTTTTATTATTCAATAGTTATGATTTACTAGACCAGCCAGGGCTGAGATTAGAAAAGTTGCTTGCTGTAGAAAATTCTATTCACTGATCACTTTGAAAGTCCTGTTTTGAAAGGTGGATGTCAGCTTGAATTAAACTGACTGATAGAGACAGAATGGACTTAGAAATAATTCATGTAATTTTTGCTATTGCTATTTTATACTTGTGTAGAGATGTACTATATGAGATAACTTTTATTTCTACAAATATTTGAACTAAGCTGCTCACATTTAGTGTGTTGATACTGCTCATTGTTTTGGTACACTGCATTTATTATGCCACATGTGTGTGTGTGTTGGGCTAATGAATGTTGTTGCAAGAAATTGTAAGCTGAGACTGGAATGTAAGATATAATGGAGTTATAAAGTGATAAACAAGAAACTTAGGTTTGCTCCTTAATTATATATTGCAGTGAGCATATAGCCTTTCAAATTGTTTTATTTTCATGTGTATATGGACCTCCTGGTTTATTGCTTGCAAAATGCAAGGTAAAGGTGGGAATGGCGTCACGGATTTGAAAGGACTGCACTCTACTGACGTGTAGCGGCAAGATTTGTGATTTCCTGAACACTTTTCTAGTGTAGAGAAATTGTTGGACATTGCTACATTTATTTTACTGTTTGAAGGAGTTGACATGGCCAATAGAAGCATCCAGGTTAACTGTAAGTAGCGGAACAGCGTTTTTTTCCAGGTGCGAGTGACACACATGGAACTAAGGAAATTGAACTGAACTATGAATTGTGACAGTGTGGCAAAGTGTTTGAAGGATTGTTAAGACCATGCTAAATCAGGTTTCATAAATACTGTTATTATTTATCTCTAATAACTCTATTTCTATCCTCTGCTAAGACTAGACTGATTTGTATTGACTCTATTGTTGAATTGTATTTATGAAAGACTGTGTAATTATAAAATTATCTGAACGAGGGTTCATGGAAATATTGATATCAAGTAATCTATTTAATTGTATTTGTCATATATATATATTTGATTATTAATTTAATACATATATTGTTACATTTATTGACCTTTTTACGCATACTGATATAATCTTATGTTGGAGAAGAAAGTGGGTGGATGGGGTCTCGCTAAATATAGATTGTTCTGATTAGTCTTCTCCTTTAGTAAGACGTTTTCCACCTACGGAAATAATGTGTGATGGTAAATGTTTGTCTGTAGTGTTGTGGAAGAAAGAAAAACGTTTACAAGTCCAAAATATCTACCAAGCGAGAGAGACGAGTGTGTCTGCTGAGGGATCATTAATAACAAAAATAAATTAAGATTCTCATCACTTGTAATTAGATTTGGATAATTAATTAATTAATTATAGTAATATCCATTAACCAAGTGGCGTTGCCCTTACAGTTATTATCTTTATTTTTCTCCTGTAATCAACAAGCATCTTTCTCCTATGTCTCTATCATCAGGATGATCCTGAAGGATATATTTTTTTTCTTCTTCAAAATGATCTTCACTCTCAGAATCATCAGGTTTGTCACTTTCTTCCTCTTTCTTTTCCAATTCTTGCTATGTAAAGGGCAAAGGAGTGGAGAGGGCTGATAATCTGGTGACTTTTGTCCAAAGTTTTAATCTCGGTCGGCCGCTGGATTAAAACGCTGGAGCGGAGGTAAGGTTCGTCTTTTCAATGAGTGAGTGAGCTAGAATGCTTTTACGAAACGTTTTGTTATTGACCAGTATCAGATCACGTGATCCTTTATAACTAGCCATCCGCCTAAGAACTGGGTAGCGTCACTGAGGGAGTTGTTCATTACTCGTCCTGGTTCGCTCACTTCAAGAAACTTCGACCAAGAAAAATTCCACAAAGAATGTGATAACCTTGCTTCTGGCTATCGTTTAACTATGGTTCTGGAGAATTCTGACTCACGTACATATTTCTTAACGTGCACGAGGTCTGCTTTCAATTCCTGCTACATCAAACGTCAGCCGTACAATTATAATAATTAGTTCATAAATTAGTGCAGTTTGCTCTGTCACAAAAATAAATCTGTTTATTGGGAGTGCAAACCTATGTAACGTTTCTGTGCAAGCTTTCTTGTTGTGACTATCCACATCACTATATACTCACAAATTCAGCTAATCCGTAACCATGGCAAATGCATCATAATTTCTCTTTAAATACATTATTTCCTGCTGTGGAATTTGTAGCGTTGCGATAGCACAGCCGAAATGTTATCTTAATTTTAAGTGTAATATCTTAATAAGAAAGGAAAAGATGAGTTGGATCGTATTTAAAATGTTCAGCACATGCCCATTTCAAGACTAGACTCATACTTGCGGTATCAGTAATTTTTCACATCTTCCTGCTCCTAGGGCAGTACTTGTATGATATGTGATAATTACTGCATATTCATGTCTGTGTATACGTGAGTTTGTGTTTGTGTGTGTATGTGTGCGCGTGTGCGCGCTAGTCTTTTAAACTCTTTTTTCATCCAGCGGAACGTTTGCTGTAAAGCGTTTCTGGTTTTAGGCACCTTTACACATGCGGATAATGCAGAAACTCCCTGACAAAATGCCATCTCCCCCCCCCCCCTCTTATCACCCAAAGCCCTGCGTGACGTTGCTGCAATAATTCTGTTGCATAAGCCAATGCCTTGGACGGTTCTGCTATCTCACGTCCTACACGCTGCACAAGCCCTGCCTTTTCAGGATCAAACAAAAAGTAAGCTCCAAACCTATCGCCGACACATTGGTTAATAAACAAAAGTAAGCTCCAAACCTATCGCCGACACATTGGTTAATAAACAAAAAGTAAGCTCCAAACCTATCGCCGACACATTGGTTAATAAACAAAAAGTAAGCTCCAAACCTATCGCCGACACATTGGTTAATAAACAAAAAGTAAGCTCCAAACCTATCGCCGACACATTGGTTAATAAACAAAAGTAACTACGAACGTGAAGCTAAAGGGAAAAGCCGATTCTTTTGATTTACATCGCCATGTTTGAAAACATCTAAAGCTTTATATAGTCTAGAACGTGTGACGCCAATGCCACCTAGTTAATGGTTATGATTAATATTATTATTTAATTACCCATAACTAATTACAAGTGATGAAAATCGTACTTTATATTATTAATAATTCTCCAGAAGTCACCACCACTCGTCTCTCTCATTTGGGGGATATGTGGCACTGTAAACGTGTTATCTCTTCCACAACACTACAGACAAACATTGACCGTCACACAATACTTCCGTAGGTAAAAATCTACCAAAGGAGAAGATAAATTCGTCTTTATATATTTAGCGACCCCCCCCTACTTTCTTCTCAAACACACGTTTATTATTATGTGTAAGAAGGTCAATAATTTCAACAACAAATTTATTAAATCAACAATCAAATATACAACATATCAATACATCACTTCACAACAATGTTCACTTAATGCTGGACAATTGTTCAATTTATCCTAGCAAGACATAAGTAGTCAAGTAACCTAAATACATTATCAAGTTCATGGATATCATCATGGAAATGAGAGTAGATATAATTAAAGTCAGTTCAAAGATGGCGGTTGTCACTGGCACATGTTGCACAGTCACGAGACTT
Organism: Sinotaia quadrata; assembly: GCA_028829895.1. NCBI lineage: Eukaryota > Metazoa > Mollusca > Gastropoda > Architaenioglossa > Viviparidae > Sinotaia > Sinotaia quadrata. The sequence goes on along the minus strand of CM054182.1, from coordinate 88,854,701 downwards.
GCAACCAGCCACTGCCTTTCATATTTAAGTGAGGTCCCTTCTAGAGGTACGTTACACAACTGTACCAGAATCTTTGATAACACTCTCCAAGCACGCCATAGAGCAGGTTTGTCAAACATGTGGCCCGTGGGCTGCATGCGGCCCTATAGGCGCACCTGCGGTCCGCACAAAGATTTTTACAGTGTAAGCACATTTTATCTTCGTAATATAAATTTTATAAGCAACGCATATTTTTGATTCAATCTTTTTTGTGCGATTTTTGGCAACTACTTTTAACTTCCGGCAAATCACGCACAAGTCATTAACAGTTGTAAACAGAAAACTTTCTTTCAAAATTTCAAATGTTTTTGCTTTTAAACTGGGTAGTATCCTCTAGTGAAGAGAAAAAGGTAATTGGACAAAGAAGGGCGAGTGTTTCAAGAAAAGTGGGAATTACAGTATTGTTGCAAAACGGTAAGATACATTGTATAATTTGCAACGACTTCATCGCCATGCTAAACGAATACAACTTCAAAAGACATTATGAAACGAACCATCGATCTTATGATAAATATGAAGGCCCAATGCGTCTTTCAAGACTCAAGGAATTCCGTTACTTCAAGCTATAAAAGCAAGCCGACTGATCGCCATGAGTGGGAAATCTTACAGTGAAAGAGATTTTGTAAAGCAATGCCTTGTAAAAACAGCCGAAATTGTATGTCTAGAGAAAGCCATGAGTGGGAAATCTTACAGTGAAGGAGATTTCGTAAAGCAATGCCTTGTAAAAACAGCCAAAATTGTATGTCCAGAGAAAGCACACTTATTCAAAGACATTTCATTAACCAGGAACACTTTTGCTGAATGGATTGATAAAATGTCAAGTGGTTTGAAACAACAGTTGAAGGCTGTATCATCAAAGTTTGAATATTTTTCAATTGCTATTGATGAGACCGTTGACCTCAGTGGAATAGCACAGTTTGCAGGCTTCATCAGGGCCTGTGACAGTGAATTTAATATTTGTGAAGAAGTGATTGAACTGGTCCCAATGCATGACACTACAACAAGCCAGGATATCTTTGAGAAAGTCCAGCAGGTTGTGCATGACTATGGTTTTGATTTGAACAAACTTGCACGCTTTTCTACTGCCGGTGAGGCTAGTATGGTTGGCAGACATAATGGTGTTGCTGCAAAAATAGAAAACCCGCATCCAGATTCATTATTTGCACATTTATACTGTATTATTCTTAAGAAAATTTGTGTTCAAAGATTTTAAATTGGATCATGTGTTTAGCTTAGTCACAAAGACAGCGAACTATACCATAAGCCATCCCTCAACATTACGTAAAACTAAATCTCACTTTATTGAACAATCAGTGTTTGATTTGAAAATACAGAAAAGCAATGGAGCTAAAACAACACTACGACTTGTATGCCTCTTTGCTCTTTCGTCTGTTAGAAAGCTATTATAAAAGCTGTCGAAACTATCTTTTTTTAATTAACGACGACTTTATTTTGTGTGTGTGTGTGTGTGTGTGTGTGTGTGTGTGTGTGTGTGTTTGTTTGTTTGTTTGTCTTCGACGTAACGCAAATCTTGTTATATACTAAATGCATGCAGACATGGCATTTTATGTAATCTATTCTGACAGTATTTTTCACAAGGAATGTTGATTTTATATTTTCACCGAATGCATTGAGTGATTTAGACTCGACATGAACATATTGCATTCAACTCTTAGATTCTGCTGCCAAAACGTCACGTACTTGCTCATTTCTTGTCAGTCGACGTGAAAGTGTTTACGACCTTGTGTCCAGCATCTCGGGCCTGAAGGTGAGATCTATCGTTTCCTCCAATCTGTTGCTTATACATGTGTGCTCCATTATTTATGTGCTACATTATTTATCTAGTGTCCAAAGAATTGCTATCGTCAGACTGTCAAGATATTTTAATCAGTTATTTAGTTTTCTACGCAATCCTGGAGGTAGTAAATGCCGGTCAAATTTTTGACGCAAGAACGTAATAGATAGTTGAACGTTTCTTTATATTTCTAAAATATAATTCATTGCGCATTCAATGTCCTTCGGATTTCTGTTTCATTTTTGTCAATGTGTCTGTCAAGACTCTGTCACTAGGCCTAGAACGTTCAGATTCGCTTGAACTATTGTTAATTTCCCTGGAGTTAATTGTGAACGAAGTTCCAGACGAATTCTTAAAACTGTTTATTTCCAGGAATTTCATCATACACAAGTTGCCAATCAAATTCATGTTGCTAGAACGTGGAGATATATTGTACTATTGTTTATTTACAAAATATTCTTTGTATTTATTGTGTGACTGAAATCTCTGTCGAGATATATTGTACTCTTGTTTATTTACAAAATATTCTTTGTATTTATTGTGTGACTGAAATCTCTGTCGAGATATATTGTACTATTGTTTATTTACAAAATATTCTTTGTATTTATTGTGTGACTGAAATCTCTGTCGAGATATATTGTACTATTGTTTATTTACAAAATATTCTTTGTATTTATTGTGTGACTGAAATCTCTGTCGATTACATATTGAGATCTTTCTAATGCGTTGAAATATTTCTATTTCGTTCAGGAGAATTCAAAAGTTACATTTTCTGATGAAAGGTTTTTCAGATGTTTTGAACTGTTAATTTTCATTTTGTGTATAAATAGTTATAATTATGAATAATAATATCACGTTAAAATAAGAATGGTATACAATTTGAAACAAGTTTTAAATGAAAGTTAAAAAGTAAGTTTTTGTAAATGTGTGTGTGTGTGTGTGTGTGTGTGTGTTAGAGACAATGAGAGACACGTAATTGGTAAGCATGGTTTATAGTGAATGATATATAGTTAGAAAAAAGAATGTATAGATAATAATAAAAAGAAGTATTATAGAGATAATGATATATATTTAGTAACAAACAAAATCCCATAACTAGTAATAATAAGGAACAAACAGTTCCTAATAAGTTCGATAACTCAGGCAGTGACGGAAATCTCAATGAAAAAATCCACCTCTCCAGTCTGTCATTTGCGTTGCAGTAATGTATGTGACTCAGTATTTGGCGGCTTCTTTGGAATGGTTTCTCCCTTTCTGTTTAATTTGTAAGCATACCCAAACATTCTACAGAACCACACCTTCTGGCAGAGAGACCACGTGCTTAATAATGCAGTAGAGTAAACACAGGTCTGTAAATGATCGAAATGGAACAGTTTCACTCAAAAGGACGTTGACTCTGTAAAAAAAATATTATTATGCAAATACAAGTAAGTAACAAAAACTATATAGTTTCCCTTATCTTGAAGTTGACTGGCATCCAAGTAAGCGGTGTTGTTGATGTTGATGGTAATGGTGTTTGGTTTCGTTTAATTCTTTCTTCCGGAATTCTTGCTAAAAGGAGACTTTTCATCTAGCGACGTTCTCACTTCTGTTTGGAATCCAGGAGACTGAACGTTTTCAGGGAGGTTGGGAGGTGGGGAGGTGGGACAGCGGATGCCCGTCCGTCGACACTATTCTCCTTCTTTGTTATCTGTCGTTTCTGGATTTTTTCCTGCTTTCGCGGGTTTTTGTTTTTGTTATTTTTGTGGGTTTTTAGAGAAAGTGCTTTTGAGGACTTTTTGTTTGTTCTGTATGTATTTTTGTGTGCTTTTCTTTTGTTTGATTTTGTGAATTTTGTTTTGGTTCGCTTTGTATGTTTTGTGGATTTTGTTATTTGTTTGTTTTTCAGTGTTGTTTTGGTCTTACTTTGTATGAATTTTTTCGGTTGCCCAGTCCCTGTAGCGGGTGTTAAAAGTTTTATTCTGAGTGCGTTGCGTATGATGTGTCAGTGTTGTTCTCGTGGGTACAGTAAGGAATGTTCTCGTGGGTACAGTAACGAATGTTCTCGTGGGTACACTAAGGAATGTTCTCGTGGGTACACTAAGGAATGTTCTCGTGGGTACACTAAGGAATGTTCTCGTGAGTACAGTAAGGAATGTTCTGGAGGTAGATTAAAGAATGTTATGGGGGTCGTAAAAGGAATGCTATGGTGGTACAGATAAGGAATGTTATGGTGGCAGAAAAAGGAATGTTGTGGTGATACAGATAAGGAATGTTATGGTGGCAGAAAATGGAATGTTATGGTGGCAGAATAAGGAATGTTATTGTCGTACAATAAGGAATGTCATTGTGGTATAATAAGGAATGTTATGGTGGCAGAATAAGGAATGTTATTGTCGTACAATAAGGAATGTCATTGTGGTATAATAAGGAATGTTATGGTGGCAGAATAAGGAATGTTATTGTCGTACAATAAGGAGTGTCTTTGTGGTAGAATAAGGAATGTTGTTTTGGTAGAATAAGGAATGTCATTGTGATAGAATAAAGAATGTTGTGGTGGTGCAATAAGGATTACTATTACATAATAAATAGCCTTCAAAACCAGCCTAATAATTACACAATATAGCCTTCATAACCAGCCTACTATTACACATTAAATAGCCTTCATAGCCAGCCTACTATTACACATTAAATAGCCTTCATAGCCAGCCTACTATTACACATTAAATAGCCTTCGTAGCCAGCCTACTATTACACAATATAACCTTCATAAAAGTCAGTGTTTTAATTTCCTGATACCGATAGCCACGAGGAAAGGCTTTGCGAGATCTTTTGGTTTCGAGCCTCGTTTTAGTCGTTTCGACCAACCTTCACCCGCTCACTAGGTCACGACTAAGGAATACTGAACGCTTTTAAAGACGGTTGGTGAGGTAGAACAGAGACAGTAGACATTATTGTTGTTCGTTGCATTCACATTTTGCAACATTGTATGTTTTTGATTCAGTTGCTGTTTAGTTTGCATTCACATTTCGCAACATTGTATGTTTTTGATTCAGCTGTATTTTCTTTTCCGATTACACGATTGTTTTGATTTTTGATATTGATTGTTAGGTTCATAAACTAATGTACTAATATTTTGTTTAATGGGGTTCATAATCTTAAGTAATATAATTAGTTTTTTCTGAGATCCATAAGCTTGAGTATTAAAATATCTTCTTTGAACAGATTCGTAAGGTTGAGTATTATGTTGTTTGATGATGTTCATAAATATGAATATTAATATGTTTGATGATGTTCATAAATATGAATATTAATATGTTTGATGATGTTCATAAAATTGAGTATTAATATGTCTGATGATGTTCATAAAGTGAGTACATGTAGTAATATTTTGTTACTTTAGACAATGTTCCATTGTCTCTCCTTCTGTTGCTCTTCCTACTCTCTATTCAATACGATAGCATTCCTTCTCTCTGTTCAATACGATAGCATTCCTGCTCTCTAGAGATTCAATACGATAGCATTCCTGCTCTCTATTCAATACGATAGCATTCCTTCTCTCTATTCAATACGATAGCATTCCTTCTCTCTATTCAATACGATAGCATTCCTTCTCTCTATTCAATACGATAACATTCCTGTTCCTCTGCAAATGTCTTTGCGTTCATTCACATCGTCTTGACCTACAAAATATATTCCGACACCGCCCAACTTTAATCAGATCTCAGTAAATCGAAGTAAAAATAAGTGAATGTGTCGTTGTGAAATCTCAAATTCTCATTCAAGTTCAAAGTGAATTCTTTAAGCGTACGTCTTATGTGAAAGAAAACGCACTTCGTCATATCAATGGCGTACCCATATATGTCAACAGCGCATGCGTGCTGATGTATTTGATATATTTGCACTACGAAGGGGGAAGAAATAAGATTTTATTGCCAGGAAAAGCTTGAAATCGAGTGCCAATAAAACATTTTCTTCACTCATGTATGTAATCATAAAGATTGCAATCACTTTAGACGTGGAAATTATGAAGACGATGTACCGTGTGTTCACTTTTTGAACGAAATCAGTTTGAAGTGAATATGTAAAGTTATATTTCAACGAAAATAAGCAGGTGATTGAAATCATGGATATTCCCACCCCCGCACCATTTCATAGTTTCAAAAGAAAAAAAAAATATATAAAAATATATATAAAAAAAAAATAATATAACTCCCCCAAGCACACATTCACATACACTCATGTACACACAAGCATACATGCTCACAAAAAAGCACACATTCACATACACTCGTGTACACACAAGCATCCATGCTATTTCCTCACTTTTTTCGTTGCCCCTCCCCCCACACACCTCCATTCTTTACCTCTTTGTCCTCTCGTTATCGATTTTGCACATTTGTATTTTAAAAAAAATATAGATGATTGAAAATATATTTCTTTGCTGTGAAGACTGAACGATTTTCAATGAATCGATCACTGGAAACTGTGCTCGCCCCCTTATTATCGATTATTTAATGGCGGCTGCTTAGGCTGGATGGTCCCTAAAGTGACCAGTTGATCAAAGAATTAAGTAGCACCGCTGGAAGGATTCGTAGCAAATACAATTGATTTGACCAATGACTTGCCAAGTGGTATTCCAGGGTCCAGCACACTGTCAGAGACATCCAGAGTGGGTGGGCAAATAACTCAGAGAATTTAAGTTCTGTTTGCACGTCTGGCAGCGTCATTATATTACTTTAAACCTTTCTGGTTTGTTTGCGTGTATATCTGCGTTTGTATACGTTGTGAATAGGTATTTTATAATATGTACGCATTTTATTTATATCGTACATACATTTTACAGGAATGCACACTTCACATTATGATGTAACGCTTCTCAATACAATATTATTCACAGCTGATACAAATATTTCCCCTTATGTAATTGTGCATGTGTGTGTGTGTGTGCACGTGTGTGTACATGTGTGCGCGCGCGTGTGTTTGCATATGTGTATGCATATGTGTGTGCATGTGTGTGCATGTGTGTGTGTGTTCATATGTGTGTGCATGTGTGTGCGTGCGTGTGTGTGTGTGTGTGTGTGTGTGTGTGTGTGTGTGTATGTGTGTGTGAGTGTGTGTGTGTGTGTGTGTGTGTGTATACTTTTGCATTTGGAAGGAAATACAGCAACAGTATTTTTAATACCTGCCCTTTCTCCCTCATTCTTGAAAGATCAAGGATTCCATACTTCCTATTAAACATGGCCATCTCTCTAGTGTGGGCGTGTCTTGCTCGTCCTTGTGGGAGGTATTATAAAAGACAGGAGAGATGTCAATATTTGAATATTCCTGAATCGGCTTGAACCCAATCTCTCCCCCCTCTCTTTCCCCCCTCACATGTAAACCCCCACACATGTCCACACTAACACACAACACCGTGGTTAGATAGAATTTCGCCAACTTAATGTATGGACGTTGGGATTGTTGTAACCTTGCTGACCACATATTTATTTATTTATTTATGAATTATATAATCGCATATACACAGTTAGAGGGGCTACTGTATTCCTTTCATTTAGAAGATACTCTGGTAAATGTCAAGACCTTATTTAAAAAAAAAATTTCCTATGTGGAGTGAGAAGTGTATTTCTGTTTCTATTTAACTCTCTGAATTTCTTTTTTTTGACATTCCCTAAATTTTCAAACACTGTTGTAATGTAAAATGTTTTAGATTGTATTTGTGATGATACTATTTACCATTTAGAGGTATTAATTTGTTTACAGCAGTGGTCCGCAACCTTATGGCCAAGAGTATATTTATATTTTCAGAAGGGTGTGGCGGGAGCCAACCTGGATTTGAATAAGCAAATACACAAATGTGAAGAAAATTAAATAAGTTGTATTGTTTCTTGTATGTAGATTTCAATAAGCAAATACACAAATGTGAAGAAAATTAAATAAGTTGTATTGTTTCTTGTTTGTAGATTTCAATAAGCAAACACACAAATGTGAAGAAAATTAAACAAGTTGTATTGTTTCTTGTATGTAGATTTCAATAAGCAAACACACAAATGTGAAGAAAATTAAACAAATTGTATTGTTTCTTATCTTAATTTTATTTTATTAATGATCTTCCAGTAGACACCACTTGTCTCTCTCCCTTTGCGGATATACTGGCGCTGTAAATGTTTTCTCTCTTCCACAACAAAAAAGATTAATAATCACGGTCACATAATCTTTCCATAGCTTGAAAACGTCTTAATAAAGGAGAAGACAAATCTATATTTAGCGAGCCCCCATCCACCCACTTTCTTCTCCAACATAAGATTATCAAGATTATCAATATGCATAAGAAGTTCAATAAATTTCTGAAATCAACACTCAAATATACATATGACAAATACAATGAAATATATTACTTGACATCATTATTTCCACAAACCCACATTTGTATAATTTTATAATTACATGAATTTATCATAAATACAATTCAAAACTAGAGTCAATACAAATGACAGGACAGTCTTATCATATGACCAAAATAGGGTTATTAGAGATAAGTAATAAAAGTATTTATGTAACCTGATTTAGAGCAGTCTTAACAGTCCTTCATGCACTTTGCCACAATGTCACAATTTATAGTTCAGTTCAATTTCGTCAGTTTCACATGTGTCACTCCCACGTGGAGAAAAATCTGTTCTGCTACTTAGAGTTAACGTGGACTCTTCTTTTTGCCTGTCAACTTCTTCAAACAACAATAAATGTAGCGATGTCCAGCATTTTCTCTACACTAGAAATTGTTCAGGCCATCACAAATCTTACCACCACACATGAGTAGAGTGTAGTGTGTTCTTACACTTACATGCCATTCCTGCCTTTATCAAGGTCAGTCAAAGTGGTTTGCAACAATAAACCAGGAGGCTCATATAGCACAAGAAAATAGGTAATTTGAAAGGCTACCTGGTCACTGCAAAATATAATTAAGGAGCAAACCTATATTTTCTATTATTCACTTTATAAATCGATTCTATCTTACATTCCAATTTATCAATTTATAACTCCATTATATCTTACAGTCTTACATTCCAGTTTCAACTTACAATTTCCTGCAACAGCATTCATTAGCCCCACACATGCACATGGCATAATAAATACAGCTACCAAACAATGTCAAGTGTCAACACACTAATGCAAGCAGCTTAGTTCAAACATTTGTAGAAATAAAAGTCAACTCACATAGTACATCTCTACACAAGTATAACATATAAATATATAAATAAATATATATAAATATATATTATAAATAGCAAAAGTACGTGAACTATTTCTGAGTCCATTCTCTCTCAATCAATCAATCAATCACCATCAGGCTATTAACTCCCTTTTAAAACCAAACTTCTTTCTTGCCACTCCAAATTCAAAGAGATCAGAGAATATAATGTTCTTCAGCATGTAAATGTTTTATCTCAACCCATTGGCTGGTCTCTTTCTAGTAAATCATAACCATTGGATAAATAAAAACTACTCACCAGTTTGCATTAATCAGGAAATCTAGAATATTCTTTCCTGAAGCATTTACTTCAAACCCAGACACTTTCGAAAATATCATCATAAGGAGTCCCCAAGGTCGAGTTACTCTGACAATTTAACAGTTTATATAACAATGAAATTTTAGAATAGGGAGAGGCAAATTTACTCCACCACAAGCTGTATTGTTTCATGTATCTGGATTTCAATAAGCAAACATATAAATGTGAAAAAAGCTAAACAAGCCTTATTGTAATTTGATTCTGGATTTTTGAAAAAACAAATATGAAAAATTTAAACACACGTTTTAATCAAAAGCTTTCATCGGCACCTAACGAAGGAGAGTTACTATTTCACATGCTCTTTTGTATTAAAACTGTTTTTCAATTTTTCACTGCAATACATTACCCAGTTTGTTTGCAGTCGGAAGGGTAAAATGATATTCCCGTTTGTAAGCAATTGTAAGAATTGGCATTTAGAAGTCAATATATGTATTGTGACGTTCTTAAGTTCATCATTGAAAAAAGAAATTCACAGATATAAAAACAGAATTAAAATAAGATTTTATTTTATACGCCACATTTTTAAAGGCAGGAAACATTTTACTGTCAACCAATTAAAAAAAATATCTGTTGTGCACGATTTTAAAATATCACTTACAAGGTCCAAACTCTCGAGTTCCATTTGTCTTTAGATGAAAGAGATTTGCAATCACATCAGCCATTTATTTTTTTGGCAGGTAAAAGGATTCTCATGCAAGGATGCACAGGTTCAAACATGCTGAACTGTTGACATTTCTTTTCAAACTGTTCCATAAATGTTTGTAGATAACCATTAGTGAAGAGTTAAAATCACTGTCATGAAATGTTTTTCTTACTTGGGGAATGCATAAGAAACTGTGTCGTGATATGTGATACCTACAAGAGCAATTTTGATTTGACTGATTTTATAGAAAGATGAAAAGTTGGACGAAACAACTTAAAACTGCACAACGTTTCACATCTAATCATGGACACATATAAATACCTCAGCAGGTGTGCTGCACCACGATGAGAACCACTGGTTTACACCGTATCTTTTGATTATAGGAAAAGATTAATTAACTTTCACTAATTAGTTGTATGATGATGTTTAGCGAGTTATCTTTTTGTGACTGTTTATCAACAAGTACTGTGGTACTAGCCAGTGTTATACGACCCTTTAGCTTGTCCTAGGCAATTCTATTACCATCATTTGCAGTGTTATGCTTGAGTATAGAGCTATGGACGTTTTCTATACCATGTGTCACAACTATAGCTTTCTGCAGACTGTAACACTAACTGTGTAGCAACTGACTTACACAATAAAAGCATGCAGAACATTAAACATTGACTGTATGTTTTATAACAGCTCTTATGCTGGAGTTTATTTTTATTGTAACCCTTCCTTAGTGACTACAGAAGCTTCAACTCCAGCTTGGTCCAGTTCTTGATCAAGTCTACCTACTACCATTCCAGACCTGAGATACTATTACTGGCCACCATTCTATGCTTGTCCTTGACCAAGCAGTCAGTCACCCATTCTCACGCCACAATGTGTGTTAAGATTTCCCGTGCAAGAAGAGACTAATGCATTGCAAGTTAAATTTGGAGAGTGCAACCTTATGAGACTGGCACTCATTAGCCTTAGTACCCTATCAGAGTGAAGTGCTATTTAGTATAGTATTATTTGCATAGATTTCGCATGGCTGTTGTGTTCAATGTAACTATCTTTCGCGATTGTTTTAACATGTCGAAGCACACACACACACACACACACACACACACACACACACACACACACACACACACACACACACACACACACACACACACACACACACAAGCAAGCAAGCATTATATTCGTATTGAACAGTTAATCTGTCTCCGGCGTAAGGCAAAGCCAGCACTAACTAATGGAGCGCAGATGGTCGTAAAGGCGAACTGCTGTCGAGAAAGTCTCGAGATTTCTCGTGGACTGCCGTTACATTTGGTGTCATCATGCCGATTGAACGAGAGTTGTACACCTTGTTGTCCTCGTGACTTTAATTATTGTCACAGCAACGATGCGCCTCAAGCGTGTGCAGGAAATTTTACGTAACCGAGCTAAATATAGCGCACCTTCTGACATTTGAATCTAAGTTTATCCAGAGGGTATATATAAGGTTATTGGGATTATCACAATAAAATTAAATCATATAGGCCTATGTATAGAGAATTGCATTTTTTTAAAATCACCAGTAGAAGAATTATTTTTCTTACAAGTGCATCAACATACTTTTACTTATGAGTCATGATGAAATCTGATGCCAGTCATTCGACATCACTTTAAGTCATCGTAATGGCATCCTTGTTGCCAGTCATTCGACGTCACTTTAAGTCATCGTAATGGCATCTTTGTTGCCAGTCATTCGACATCGAGGGTAACATGTTTTCTATGAAATGTCCAGAAGTATAATTAAAAATAGTATACAGTAAACCATTGGAATGACTAGATACATATCTAAGCCCATTATTGCAATTCAGAGATAAATCAAGTGTACCTTGACGAATTATGTCTGACGTATTCTGTGTGACGTTTTATGCGTGACCCATTGTGCACGAATTACTGTATATGATGCACTGTGTGACGTATCATGTATGACGTATTATATGTGACATTTTATGTGTGACGTATTATATGTATGATGCTGGTAGATCATAGTAAGTGAAACTAGTTAGACCACGGGAAGTAAAGACTGATATAGACTTCAAATTTTTTTTCTATTGCCATTTAGTAAATTTAATCTAGTCAATGAGCATTGCTGTCACATTAGATTGGAAATAAATTTAAATGTAATGTTGACAGAGCAGTGCCAATTTTTATTGTCGGTAATATAGATATTTGCATGTTACCTCATTAACAAATGATGCTTTATTTGAGAGCGGAGCTTGCATCACTATTATTTTATAATCAAAAGGCAAACATTTACCGTCAGACAATATTTCCATAGGTGGTAAAGGTCTTACTAAAGGAGAAGATAAATCCTATATATAATTAATTTGTATTTAGCGAGCCCTCATCCACTCACTTTTTTTCTCCAGCATAAGGTTATCAATTTGTGTAAGACAGTCTTTAAATTTGACAATAAATTTATTAAATCAAAAAGCAAATATACATATGGAAAATACAATGAAAAGATTATTTGACATCAAAATTTCCACAAACCAATCACAGAATAGTCCTTATCGGAGAATAGAAATGAAGTTATAGAGATTATAACGATAATAATTTGTACATAACCTTGTCAATGCGAAGAAAGAATAGTCTTTCAATTGTCTTCATATACTTCCATAACAAAATCACAAGCTTATTGTCCCCAAGGGAATTGTCAGTTTCACATGTTTCACATTGTAGAAAACTGATGAGTCGCTATTCTCTCGAGTGTAATCTGAGTGCTCAACGTATTAGCTCTCTGAAGCAAATTAACAATTGTAGCAATTTCCAATAACTTTCTTGCACCAGAAATCCCACGATGTAGTTTACAGGTACATGTTGCCAGCACACATCAGCAAAGTGCAGTGTACTTTCGCATCTAGCATAGTCGTACTGGTTTATAAGTCAGTAAACTGGGCGATTCAGGTAAACAAGAAAAGGCTGCTTTTCCCTTGTAAAATATAATCAGGGAAGAAACTCTAAGTTTCCAGCTTATTCATTTATAACTCCATTCTTTCTTACATTCAAGTCTCAACTTACAGTTTTTGCAACAGTATTTATTAGCCCTATATATGCAATCAGCATAATAAATACAACATATCAATTTATGAACAGGTTCACTAGAAATAAATACAGTATATCAATTTATGAACAGGTTCACTAGAAACAATGTCAAGTGTTAAGCATACTACATATGAGTATCTTAGTTCACAATATGTAGAAATAATAGTCTACTCACATAATAGATCTCTACCTGAAACACAAGTATAACGTATCAATACCAAAACTGTATGAACTATTTCTAAGTCCATTCCCTCTTAATAAGTGAGTTAACTCACCATTAAGTTACTGGCCCCTTTCATGAGCGGACTTCTTGCCACTTCAAATTTTAAATGATTAGACAAAAGAATCCTTTAAAGCTGGTAAACTTTTTATCTCAGCCATTGGTTGGTCTCGTTCTTGTAAAACTTAAACATTGGATAATAAAAACACTCTTCCACCTAAAACCAGTTTAGATGACATCAGCAAGTCTAGCACATTCTATAGAGCTGAGCTGTTTACTTCCAACTTTGACAATTAAAATTATCAGCATAAGCAGTGCCCAAGGTCTGTTACTTTGATATTTAACAATTTATGTAACAATTAAAGTTCAGAATCAGGGATAGGCAAATTTACTCCGCCACAAAGTCCTTGGCAGAAAGACCTGAATTCAAAATAGTATTATAAACAAAAAAAGGGAAATGCGCGTGTGTTTAAAGGGTTTAACGGCTCACAGGCACACGCAAGTAGTAAAGAAATTAAAATCAACAGAAACATCTTTACTGTTAGATCAGAAATTCCAAAGTTTCTTAACGTCTTAAGAGGCATGATGTATAATCTTCATTCACTGTGACAGTAAAAACGTGTGTGTACCACGATATTAAAACCAACGTTGATTTTAACCAATCACTTTTGAGCAAAATACGCGTCTATTTTTAGGAAGAAAGAAGTTCAATACACAAAAAAAAACAAATACACAAAATGTAACGTACATGACAACTACTTTCAAACATACTGTGTCACGTACAAATAGCGTCATTTTTATCGTTCATTGTTCTCGAGCCTAGTTCTTATGCAACGAATATCATTATTATTATCACACTACAGTTCTATTTGATGGATCCTACTGCAAGTCCCGCTTTTCGGAACAATATATCTTCACTTATCCCGAATACTGGGTTGAGTTTCCAAGGGTTCTGCTCCCAGAGGGCGCTGTTGCACTGCAGTCGAGATGAGTTAAATATGTTGCACTACACTGCCTCATCCAACAAGACACCAGCTAATTATTTCTTTAGGTTTAAGACAGTTAATTATTCGTTAAAGAAAAGAAACAAAACTTCTACCGTTTAAAGATGAGGAATGAAATTTAATGTGGCTTATTGCATACAGAGAATTTCCGTTGTGGCCAAGCCGTAAGAGACTCACAGGTGCGTGATCGATTTAATTAAAACAAAGTTCTAAGTAAATATAGGCGACAAGCTTGTACTGCTGCACATTTGTTCTGGAGAAAATAGTGTTCGGTTTTAAAATGAAACCCACTCCGCTCTATCGCCTCATGATGGCAAGATCGCCTAGCACGTATAACTTTTCTTCTGAAAGCAAAGTCAGGTGGGTGGATGCGTGGTCGGTTTGTGGTAATGTAATATGTTTTGATAGTTAGATCCTGATTCTAAAAAAAAAAAGTGAATTTAGTGTGAAAATGTTCAAAGGCAATTCGCACCGAATCGAACAATCGTCCTTATCCAGAAAAATCCAGCTGGAATCTTCACGAGAATGTTTCTATCATGCATCGTCCGGCCCTTTCAGTTAACGTCAGTCTAAAAATAAACAGGCGTGTTTACGGCATGCAGGCAGAGAGATTCGCCGTTATCTCAGCTTGGAGGTAACACTTAGAAGAAAAATAATAAAATTAAAACAAAAAAATGTTACGCATACGTGACTTCTGCTTAAGGAACTATCCTACTTCAATCCCCACCCAGGAGTGGAGAATTCCAAGCATCACGCGGATTTTAAGCAGTTTTTTAAACGTTGTGCTTTGTGTATTTCATGTGTTATAGTTCTTAAATATGAGTGTGTGTGTGTGTGTGTGTGTGTGTGTGTGTGTGTGTGTGTGTGTGTGAGTGTATGCAATGATTGGGCTGCTTTCGCGTATAAGGGTGCGTTCATCAGTGTGTATCAATACATAAATATACGCATGCATGCCGTGTACACGTGTATGTGTGTGTGTACCTACGTGTTTCTGGGCGAGCGTGTTGGTATGTGCATGCATGTATTTGTGTGTGAGTGTAAGAATATATGATTAATTATGGACAAACATTTTTTTTTCACTGTCCACGGAGTGTTTTTAAAATTTTTTTTAGTAATTCTGTGTTAAACCCGGTCGTTGAGGCCATTAGATTGAAATTTCGTGTGCAGTTGGATCTATTTTGTACGAATTAAGACCTGATTTTGCTTTTCATATGATCTATCTATCTATCTATCTATCTATCTATCTATCTATCTATCTATCTATCTATCTATCTATCTATCTATCTATCTATCTATCTATCTATCTATCTATCTATCTATCTATCTATCTATCTATCTATCTATCTATCTATCTATCAGTCCTCCGTCCGTTCTTCCATCTATCCATTCAGCCCTCCGTCCGTCTGTCTTTATATATATCTACAGTTTAAATGTATGAGCGTGTATGCGCAAAGGTATGCATAGATCTACACACACACACACACACACACACACACACACACACACACACACACACACACACACACACACACACACACACACACACACACACACACACACACACACTCTCACTCACTCACACACACACACACACAATGTGTGTATCTGTGTGTTTTGTGTTTATGATGTATGTATGGATTTGTATGCTTGTTATTCGTTTGACGTATATTTAAAATATATGGCTGACTACCTAAATAGATATATAGATAAAACGATAAATATCAATTTTCCAGTATATATAATGTACATGTTTGTGTGCCGTGTGTATTCTTACGTCCGTCTGCGTCTGTACTTCGCTCCATGACAAAATGCTTAAGTGGTAAATCAAAACATCACAACTCTCCATTCCACAGCAAAATTTCACCATGACCACATTCTTGTAAAGATCTCTTAAATCACATTAGTCTCACCTGAAGGCACCTACAAGTGCCCGTATGTCGTAATATCGATCATTAATTTCGAACGGAAAAGAGCCTTCGTGATATGCAAGAAGGCAAGACAGTTCTTAGGCTAACGGGACCTCATACGGTCGTCTCGTGTGGCCGTGAGTGCCGCGGGTGTGGACATTTTAATACCTTTTTTATATTTTCTGGGGGAGACATTTTGTCTGCATTCATAAACGCTGGCGTCAGAGCGTCGCGCACCTCTCAAAGAGCACATCTAGTCTGGTGCAGAGAATGGCCAGAACAGACGATTGCTGGAGAGGTTGAGTTCGATTCCGCCCAATCTGTGTCTAGTCCATCGTAGGGGCGATAAGTGGGCCCTATATGCTCCGTGCTATAAGAGCTTTAAAATTAAAAAAAAAAAAACTAGAAAAAGCAAACCTGATACACTCGTGCGTATGCATACGCGTTTTCCACCGCTAGCAGAAGGGTGAAGAAAAAGAGATTTTTCAGATTATAAATAATCATGAAGATTTGCAAGATGGTGGAGATGGAGAACGAGGAAACAATTCTGAACATTGAGCGGAAATTTGAGCTCACGTCAAGATAATCACTCGCGCGGGGGGAGAGGGGACAGTACCAGTCACTACCCGACGACACATGTCTGTTTCCTTTCCATCTGTCCACAGCGTGCTGCACAAGACGCGCGGGGAGAACGTGGGCGTGGTAGCGGTTCAATAGGGGACAGCACTCTTGCAGCCCATCCATTAAGAGGGCTGATTTTTTTCTTCCTTTCAGATTGTATACATTTGTGTGTGTGTGTGTGTATGTATGTGTGTGCATGTATGTGTGTGTGTGTGTGTGTGTGTGTGTGTGTGTGCGCGCGCGCGCGTGCCGTTTACCTGATTGATAAATTGCTAAGTGATATAGAAATGCATGCGGTAATGTCTTGACGCATGCAACAGAACAATATTCACTGTTTTATATATATATGACATATTTCAATACACTGTAGTATTATATATTCCTAGAGTAAAGTATTATAAACATAACAGGTGCGAGACACATTGCTAACCGAAAAATTCAATTGTGCAACGCACGCACATATACACATCTATGGCAATTTTATGAAATACACTAATTGTATTATAAGGACTAACAGATTTTATGAAATACACTAATTGTGTTATAAGGACTAACATATTTTAAAAATACACTATTTGTATTATAAAACTAAAAACTTCTTGATTGTAAGTATAAGCAAGCAAAGTCGGCATCTTGGCCTGTAGGTTTTGAAATGTGGGCCTGACAATACGAAGGGAGTATTTCATTTCACAAAAAGTCTGTATACTACGTGAGGATTAATAACATTTGTGACAGGTCATGACAGTATGAGAGAAATAAACACTTGTTCAATAGAGCATTGGCTTCATCTTTGTGCGGGGCGACGTTATTATTTGCTGCTGTTATGAACTGAAAATGGATATATAAATATATACCTTTATTTAATAAAAGAGGAAATTAATCTGTAATTATTTACCATTTGCCATTCATAATCTTTGTTCTTTTGATACCAGTATAACACACTGAATTAATGCCTATCTTGACCTATGACCCACTGGATCATCACGTGAAAGTAATATAAAAAAATATAACGTAATAAAAGTGACGTCGCAATTATATAAGCCATGTGATGCAGTAAAGGTAACGTCACAACAATGTAAACAATATAAAGCAGTAAAAGTGACGTCACAACACAAACATTGCAATGATAGTTACGTCACAACAATATAAACAATACAATGCAGTAAAATCGACATCACAATATTATAAATAATATAATGCAGTGAACGCTATTCACAATAACATAAAAAATATAATGCTTTGAAAGTGACGTCAAAATACTATAAACAAAGTAAAGCAGTAAATGGAACATCACACTACTATAAATAATTCAATGCAGAGAAAGTGGTGAATGTCAAGTTCTACGAATTCAAGCAACAAAAACTGTGACCTAATTTGTAACAATAACATGATTTATACCAATGAATGCCGACGGCGGTTGAAGTAGAAAAGTGAACAATGAAAATAAAGACAATGCACAAGTTTCTTTGCTGTAGATATCAATTTGTAAGGACTCGGAGTTGCTGACACGAGGACTAATTTCTTGCGGCGTATGCACATCGTCAGCACAGCGTCTTGAATTGTCATAAGGTTCTGTTTCATTATAATGTGGAGGTTTTGGTCACAACAAAAGTCTTGAGTATGAATCCAAGTAATTTCATAGTATCTATTAGATTCTTGCTTAAGTGACAAAGAAAAGATTTTACAGTATGTTATACTTTGCGTGTTTAAACGGATAACGTAACTCTGTGGTAAGTACATGTATAAGAATTTTGTTTAATAAGATATTTTAATTTCAGAGTATATATAGGAATTGTTCAGTAAAAGCAGCAATTCACAGCATATATAAAATACTTGCTTAGAAGATAAAGTAATATAAAAGAATATGCAAAAATCTTGCCTGTATAATAATGCTTTATGAAAATGAAAATAACTGTACATAGTCGTGTCAAGTAAATCTTCGCATCTCTTACAAAATCACCGAACCACTGGAAGACGACAGCCAACGGAAATAAGTAAGTAAATAAATAATCATACATAGTAAGTAAATAAATAATAATACATAGTAAGTAAATAAATAATAATACATAGTAAGTAAATAAATAATCATACATAGTGAGTAAATAAATAATAATACATAGTAAGTAAATAAATAATAATACATAGTGAGTAAATAAATAATCATACATAGTGAGTAAATAAATAATCATACATAGTAAGTAAATAAATAATCATACATAGTGAGTAAATAAATAATCATACAAGTCAAACAATACACAAATCTGTTATAATCTACACACATACTGTAACTAAAGAGAAAATAGCTTCAAACAAACTAACAAGTTTAAAGTGTTTCACCCCTACACATCTAGTGACACGAACGAATATTTAAATTCGCCAGATTAATTCTTCGTCCAAGCACTACAACAAATGTTTGTTCTCTTGAGAACAATGAGAATTGGTATTAATGATGATACATATATATTTTTTCCCCTCCTCAGTTGATAGCAACCTACGCGTCAATGCATGTCATACACTCACACGCACTCATAAACACAGAGTACAAACATAAAATTTCTTATTTTTTCAACAGTAATTTAAGAAAACGTGAATTATATAATATTCTCAGCCGAACAATTTCCATTTAACATTGACAACATAAACAACCCTCAATATAGCTACATGTGTAATTTATATTGATCTTTATTTCACCGTCAGTTTCATTGCCAGTCAATTGTAAAAAAAAAAAAAGCACATGAGAAAATTAAGTGTAAGTGTTATTTTCTTTCATGACTACAATAGTGACAGTCTTGCTGCAACCTGCTGTCCCAACCTAATATTACGTTCTGCAACCTGCGTCCCATGCTAAATTACGTTCTGCAACCTGCCGTTCTAGCCTAAATTACGTTCTGCAATCTGTCGTTCCAGGTTAAAATTACGTTCTGCAACCTGCCATCCCAGGCTAAATTATGTTCTTCAACCTGCCGTCCCAGACTAAAATTTACGTTGTACACAGAGGACGCATTATTATAGAGATATTCTAACTTGGACAGGTCTACATCCACAGGTTTACAGTTAAACTGAACTCTACCTAGAAATATTATAACTTAAAAATCACAGAATAATATATGTTTGAATAAAATTTCATAAAAGGGCGTGGCACTGTATAAGGTATGCTACTCTCAATCACATTTTCCGATCTGACTATG
The DNA here is from genome assembly GCA_028829895.1 of Sinotaia quadrata. NCBI lineage: Eukaryota > Metazoa > Mollusca > Gastropoda > Architaenioglossa > Viviparidae > Sinotaia > Sinotaia quadrata. The sequence continues at coordinate 88,834,665 of CM054182.1, read as the reverse complement.
ACGGTATTTTGAGAACAGGGTTAAAAAGGGTAACCATCTAATTTGAATCTCTGTGGTAACTTAAGAACACAACTTTCGAGTTATCAGTTATACACTTGGATTGTTTGACAAGTGCCTTATTTGAAAATGTATAATTGTCTTAGTTGAGTAAGTTTTTCGCCGTTAAGAAAAACAAATAATAACAGAAATAATTTTCAGTCTCTTTTAAACGCTATCTTGCTCTAGACGGCACACGAATCTTGCTTTGTCTTAAAACTTACAGTCAGAGAGAACGATGACCCCTAGCCCGTTACATGATTTCTCCTTTACTACACGTAAAATATGCATCTTAAGCCAAGATGACTCCTGCGAAAATTCTCCGACAAACACGCTCCGAAATAGGCCAACCTACCTCGTCCTGTTCATTAATTCTTTACGTGATTCAGTTCACGAAATATTAACTTCTAGAGTGTTTGACTTTTAGATCATGCCCGCTGATGATCGATCCCAGCGTCTGTTGCATTAGTAGTTATTGCCTTATGACGATATGGATTTAATATTCTCTAGCAATAGTCGTAAAAGATATGGTACTGCATAATGTAAGCAATGAGGTTCACTACAGCGAGAGGATTTGTGTGTGTGTGTGTGTGTGTGTGTGTGTGTGTGTGTGTGTGTGTGTGTGTGTGTGTGTGTGTGTGTACGTGTTGACATAACACAATAACTGACCGAAGGTTGAATCAGTACTTTGCACTTTTCAGAATCAAAAAGAAAAAAAGGGTAATCTGACGTCACTCTAGTCGGAACCCGATCTAAATATGACCAAAGAACGCGACACACCAACACCTACACACACTTGTGCCCCCGCTCGCCATCCTTTACCCACATTCCCCTTATACCGCGAAGACTGCATTCTCAAAGTGATTGGATAATAAAAACATACAACAACAAAATCATGTAACCTTAAACGCGTGTCCGAGGTTGCGCCCAACCTGTGGAAACAGAAAAGTCTTAACTGCGGTACGCCAGTAATCAGATTATACTATCAACCCGCACTTTTCATTAACATCCCTCCCACCCGTCTAAAATATCAAAATTGCGAAACTATCACAGCAGAGAGTGAAGAGCTGAACAAGGGCTCAACATCTGAATACATTAATGTATTTAAGTCTGACATCATCATATCTTGCCGTTCGTGTGGCGAAGAGACGGTTGACAGATTCGCGACAGACTCGGGAGAGTTATAGCAGACTAGCAGACACTAGACACATACCAAGAGCCAACATTGTAAGGGTGTACGTCATCTCCTTTGCACTCTGCTGCATGTTAGCTTTCTGGATTTAAACTCTGAGACAACGTACCTTTCGATTTGAGTGAATAAGTAAGCATTTTTAAACCTCCCTCCACCCACAGTCTTCAAGTGTGTGATGTCCGAGATCGGCCTTGACAGGTAGGTGTAAAACCTTTGAACTTGCAGGTGTTTGAGAAGCGATGCACTCAGTACTTCTGCCACAATATCTACTTTTCCTTCACAGCATATCGTTCACAATTGTAATTTAGGTAGATATGTATAAATATAGAGATATGTGTACAGAAAGACAGATAATTATAAATAGTTATGTAACATTGTGAGTGTGAGTACCGTATATGTGTATGAGATTGTGTAAAGTGTTTTATTGAAATATAGGTATTATTTACTAATATGTCAATGGACTTGAGACTGTGTAAAGTGTTTATTGAAATATAGGTATTATTTACTAATATGTCAATGGACTTGAGACTGTGTAAAGTGTTTATTGAAATATAGGTATTATTTACTAATATGTCAATGGACATAGTTACATAATAAGATAGTCTACTAGGATTGATATAATTCGCACGTGCAACACAATGCGTCTTAATATTAAACGTCTTGTTAACGTTCATGTTCAGTTCATCAGAAGTAAGTGCTTGCAACTTAGAGCTTTCGCTATTAGTGAAATGAATTCATTCAGAACATTATATCGTTATCATTGCTGTTAATTTAGCTGTGTTGTATTGGCATATATTAAACTATTAGTACGGGTACACGACTGAAATCTGCGAAAGATTATGGCATCACTTACATAATTTATATAACAAGTCTCTTTAAAATAAAACGAAACAAGCAAACCTAACAAACCGACCCAACAGTTAAAATGTTGCAAACAACTTACCTGCAAATATTATTTTTTTCAAATTTAAAGAAAAAATGAGAGAGACAGAGAGAGAGAGGGGGATAGGAAAAGAAACGTAGCAAAAGAAGAAGAGGGAGAGAGATGAAAGACTGACATAGAGAGAGAGATGAAAGACTGACATAGAGAGAGAGAATGAAAGACTGACATAGAGAGAGAGATGAAAGACTGACATAGAGAGAGAGATACCGAGGCAGAGTCAAAGATAGAAAGAAAGATAGAGCAAGAGAGTTAAGGAGAACATGCAATATTATTAATTTAACAGTCTGATGCCGTTTTGCTTTTTTTTTTTTTTTTGGCAGTTGCTAGAAGAAATAGAAGCGAGTAAGGCTTGTGAGAGTTGAGGAAAGCAGTGTTTACGTCTTATGACAGCTTGACGGTAACAGAGTTTATTTCTTGTGAGAGTTTGACGGAAACAGTGTTTAAGTCTTTAGAATTTGACGATAACAGTCTGTATATTTTGTGAGAATTTGACGGTAAGATTCTCTACGTCTTTTGATAGTTGTACAGTAACAGTGTTTACGTATTTTGAGAGGTGTACAGTAACAGTGTTTACGTATTTTGAAAGGTGTACAGTAACAGTGTTTACGTATTTTGAGAGTTGTACAGTGACATTTATTTACGTTTAGTGAGAGTTTTACAGTTTTTACCTTTTGTGGGTTGTACACAATCGTATCATTTACCTTCGTGCAATTTCCAAGTTCGACAATTCTGCACTAGGCCATGTTGTCTTAAAATAGTATGGTTAGTTGTATATCTATAAATATGACAGTTCTGCCTAGCGCAATGTTGTCTTCTTAAATATGACAGGTCTGCACTTTACATGATTGTTTCCATATACTATGGCTAGTAGTACACATGTACATATGACACTTCTGCATAGTGCAATAGTGCCTTTGTAGACTATGATGTCTCGTACATATGCCCATATGGTAGTTCTGCAAGATGGAATATGTCCTAGCTAGAGCTATATAGGCCTACGTGTTATATGTGTTAGTGAGAGCATTGCATAATACATGTGTTAGTGAGATCTGTGCATAATAGAATACATCTTAAAGAGAGCTATACATATTATAATAATACATGTATATTAGAATTTTGTTTAGTAATAGAGCTACAGACTAAATTTTGTTTAATAAGAGTACTACGTAGTAAATTTGTTTTAGTAAGAGTGCTAAATAGTGAATGTATTCGTATGAGACTGCTGCATAATAAATTTGTTTTGGTAAGAGTTGTTCAGAGATGAAAGACTGACAGAGAGAGAGGTACAGCGGCAGTGTCAAAGATAGAATGATAGAGCGAGAGTTAAGGAGAACTGGCAGGACTAATAATTTAACGGTCTCACGCCGTTTTGTTGTTTTCTCGCAGTTCCTGGAAGGGATATTTGTTTTAGTAAAAGTCCTACATAGTGAATGTGAGACTGCTACATAGTAAATTTGTTTTAGTAAGAGTCCTACATAGTGAATGTGAGACTGCTACATAGTAAATTTGAGACTGCTACATAGTGAATTTGTTTTAGTAAGAGTCCTACATAGTGAATGTGAGACTGCTACATAGTAAATTTGTTTTAGTAAGAGTGCGAGAAAGTTGCACACTTGTTTTTGTAAAAGTGCCGCTTAGTTTAATTCACCTTAGTGGTTCGTTTGTAACCGTTCTTTGCATAGTTATTGTTTAAAGTTTAAAATATATAATAATCGTGCTAATATGTAATTGTGAGAGATACATTAGTAAATCTATCATAGTGCGAATTCTATATGTCATAGATTTTTGGAAACTATATACATTTATTATAATGTGAAACCTTACTCCTGATAATTCTGTCCAACTGAGATCATTGCAAAATTGTAAAAAGATCATTGTGGTATTTCGAAATGGAGAACTGTACAAGTTATGGCGAGAACTCTGTATAGCAACAATATTTCTTGAGCATCTTCTTTGGAGACAGCTTATTTGCTTAATGCAACATATCTATTTATTTATCCATCCATCTATCTATCTATCTATCTATCTATCTATCTATCTATCTATCTATCTATCTATCTATCTATCTATCTATCTATCTATCTATCTATCTATCTATCTATCTATCTATCTATCTATCTATCTATCTATCTATCTATCTATCTATCATCAATCTATCTATCTATCTATCTATCTATCTATCTACTTGTCTGTCTATCTATCTATCTATCTATCTACTTGTCTGTCTATCTATCTATCTATCTATCTATCTACCTATCTATCTACTTGTCTGTCTATCTATCTATCTATCTATCTATCTATCTATCTATCTATCTATCTATCTATCTATCTATCTATCTATCTATCTATCTATCTATCTATCTATCTATCCATCCATCCATCCATCCATCTATCATCTATCTATCTATCTGGACCTCGTAATTTTATTTACATTTGCAGCCCTGACCGTAAGGAGCGTCTAATCTGGGAAGTTCATTTCGATGTCGAAAAGTCTTCTAATCTCAAACATGTGTGCATGTAGATAGATTACTATAGCAATCACGCTTAAAACTTGAAAGGCCCTGGAACCATGACATGACTTGTTAACAGGGGAGATGATCTGAAGAGAACATATGCTTATGATAACTACTGCCTGCTTCCTTTTTAATTTTATGAACCTGACCCCAGCCTGTACACTTCCAAAGCTTTAAAATTCCTTGCTCTCCATGGTAATGTACCCGAATGACCCGAATGAGTCGGAGACTTATTGCACATGATGTACGTAAGCGATAATTAATTGCTGCCATGGTAATATAAACTCATTTACAATGACATGTACAGATGAGCAATCACTGATATTTAGTACACTTGCTTTATGTGGATTTGACACTTTAGTTTAGACATAGAAGACAAAAAAAAAACAACCTTAAATAAAAATGCAATCAATCCCTCTCCATTTGGTCTTTGTTAGCCTTGCAAACAATATTGTCCTAACCTCGTCATGACCCCCTCCCCCTCCTCATAACTACGTCATTAAAAAGGTCATCTCAAGTTTATTTTTTTCTCTGAAATGCAGCTTAGATTTGGCTTAAATTATAAATTCAGATTAAACATTTGCCGATATTTACATATAGCACAAAGATTAAAACAGATTTCGTAAATCCTCCTTATTGAAATTCTCCTCATTTCATTGACGTCAGAGGGCTATAGATCGCTAGGACTTTTGATAGTGGGCGTAGTGGGCATAAGTCGTCATTGACGTCAGAGGGCTATAGATCGCTAGGACTTTTGATAGTGGGCGTAGTGGTCATAAGTCGTCATTGACGTCAGAGAGCTATAGATCGCTAAGACTTTTGATAATGGGCGTAGTGGGCATAAGTCGTCATTTGTTGATACCTGTGGGGACTTTGCGATGGGGCGTGTACATCACACAGATCAGCCGCTTGCTCACTTCATTTATTGCCGTCATCTTGACTTGCCCGCTCGTTCCTGAGTCGTTTTCTACACCTGGCATCAAAGCTCCCAAGCGTTCAGTATAAATTAAGTTCAAAGCCGGTGGAGAGTTAGTGGAATGTTGTGGTGCCGTTATTTGTTTCCTGCTTTCGTGAGCACTAAAACTCCGTGTGCCAGGTATAAGACGTATATACACGTGCCGAAAAGTCAGGCTATAAATAGTATGTCACCTGTTCCTGCATTCAGAACTGCGTTTTAAGTTATGGGTAGATTACTGGTTATTTTCAAGCTTACCCGGCAAATACTTTTTCTTTAAAGAAATATTCCAAATTTTACGATGGATCAGGTGAAAGCATTATTGCAATGAAATTTACTGGCTTAAATTTTCCGGATAAACCAAAAACACGTAACAGAATATAGAAGAAGAAATAATGTACTAATTAAAATCAGATTACTGGCTTAAATTTTCCGGATAAACCAAAAACACGTAAAAGAATATAGAAGAAGAAATAATGTACTAATTAAAATCAGATTCAAAATATTTTCTGAGAGACAAAAAAGAAAAAATCACTTTTCACCTAATAAAATGCACATAAATTTCACTTAAAAAAAAACAAACATAATTAATAATTCATATTTAGTTGTTCATAAAGTATTTCTTAATGTCACCCCAATTAATACTTCTGCAATCGAGATTTTGTTTATTTAAAATATAGAATTATCTGCTGATAAATGTTTTCCAGTCATTCCGAATTTAGCATCACACAGTTATTTCGTGATATTTTATCTTCAATCAAAAACAAAACATTATACTTCTCAAAGTATTTATTTATTTATTGAAGTACTTAAACCATTTTTACCGTTTTGCGTTTGAAACGGCCTACTTTTAACTGGATGCAAATATTGTCGTCAATGTTTTTGAATGTGGCTGTATTCTGTGTGGCTGTATTCTGTATGTGACTGTATTCTGTGTGGCCGTATTTTGTATGTGACTGTATTCTGTATGCAGCAATGCTTTCCTATATATCTGAACTTGATGGTCAGAAGTAGTTTAATTTGTGATTTCTTTGATTTGCAACATATTTTGAGGAAGAAACTCAGCACGTCTGATCGTTTAACCAAACACCCCTCTCGTTTAGTTTTGATGCTATTTTCACAACTGTTGCTTGCAGCGTTTCCTTTTGTTTTCACGTCTAATGAAGAGGTTTACTAACTCAGCGTTTCCTTCTGTTTTCCCATCTAATGAAGAGGTTTACTAACTCAGCGTTTCCTGTTGTTTTCACGTCTAATGAAGAGGTTTACTAACTCAGCGTTTCCTTCTGTTTTCCCATCTAATGAAGAGGTTTACTAACTCAGCGTTTCCTTTTGTTTTCACGTCTAATGAAGAGATTTACTAACTCAACGTTTCCTGTTGTTTTCACGTCTAATGAAGAGATTTACTAACTCAGCGTTTCCTGTTGTTTTCACGTCTAATGAAGAGATTTACTAACTCAAGCGTTTGGGAGATATTTTCTGCGAAACAGAAAGAACATGTACGTAACTTGTGGGGTTGGAGAATGAAAGCAAGCAATGTATTTACTTAGATTTCACAAAAATACTCCTCTAACATCAATCTAGGTGCTTGGCAGCGGGTCGGAAAATTACGAGGCAACTTTACCGTATCTGTTTATGTTTACTGTATCTGGTGTTTATCTTGTCAGTTGTTTACTTTCTCTTAGCGTGACTGATGTTTATCTTGTTTGGTGTTTATCTTATCGTATGTTTAGGGATAACGTGAGGACAAAGATACAAGCTGTAGTCCTTCAGGGACAACGACATCGTCCTTATTATAGACATACCACATGCATGCAGGGATGTTAAATAAAATAATTTTGACTTCATAGCTTTCCTTTTACTTCTTGTATTTCTATTATTGGCTGCGACTACTATTGTTGCTAAACTACTTGCTACTTCTAATATTATCACTATGCCATACAGGTTCCTTTTACTTCTATAATGGTTCTACTACTATCGCTAAGCAGGAGTTGCAGTACGAACTGGTGATAATGTTATTTCTTTTCATTGATGCGACCATTACCCTGTAACGACTTTCATTACCGCTCTTACTCCTAATAGTTCTGATTTTAAATAAACATTATATTTTTAAAACTACTTAAAATTACTACTATTAATACAACTTTTAAATTAATATTAATGTTAACACTACTTTAAATTACTACTATTAATACTACTTTTTAATTAATATTAATGTTAACACTACTTAAATTACTACTATTAATACTCCTTTTAAATTAATATTAATGTTAACACTACTTTAAATTAATACTATTAAATTAGTATCTATCTATCTATCTATCTATCTATCTATCTATCTATCTATCTATCTATCTATCTATCTATCTATCTATCTATCTATCTATCTATCTATCTATCTATCTATCTATCCATGCATCCATCCTATCTATCTATCTATCTATCTATCTATCTATCTATCTATCTATCTATCCATCCATCTATCCATCTATCCATCCATCCATCCATCCATCTATCCATCCATCCATCCATCCATTCAACCATCCATCCATCCGTCCGTCTGTCTGTCTGTCAAACTATCTATCTATCTATCTATTACCCCTACTATTAAATTAATATTAATGTTAAAACTACTTAAAATTACTACTATTACTTCTACTTTAAAATACATTTTACTGTTAAAACTACTTGAAATAATTACTATTACCACTACTAGTTCTACTATTAAAGCTTCTTCTACTCTTAAAAACTACTTCTACTACTAGAATTACGGTTAACACGACTTCGTATTCTGTTATATTAAAACTACCATTATTACTACTTCTAGTTCTATATTTAAGACTACTTAACAACAGCTGTTACTATTAAAACTACCATTATTACTACTTCTAGTTCTATATTTAAGACTACTTAACAACAGCTGTTACTATTAAAACTACCATTATTACTATTTCTAGTTCTATATTTAAGACTACTTAACAACATCTGTTACTATTAAAACTACCATTATTACTACTTCTAGTTCTATATTTAAGACTACTTAACAACAGCTGTTACTATTGGAACTACTACTACTACTACTACTACTATTAGTCCTTCTGCTAAAGGTACTACAACTACTAGTTGTATAGTAAACACTACCAATATTACATACTAGTAGTACTGTTACTGCTACTACGACTACTGTTAAAACTACCACTAGTAGTAATAACTTAAAACGTTTATTGCTACTGTTTCTATTTCTGAAAATACTTCAACTTCTACTGTGAAAACTGCTTTTACTACTGTTGATACTTCCAATGTTAAAACACCTCTGTTATTAATGTTATCATTAAACTACAACTACTCTTATTATTTGTGGTGGAGTAAATTTGCCATGAACATTTCTAAACTTAATTGTTTCTAATTGTTCACAAACTATTATGCTGTATGCGGGTCAATAAATACTGTTGCACGAAACTGTAAGTTGAGACTTGAATGTAAGAAAGAATGGAGTTAAAAATTAATGAACTGGAAACTTAGCAATTGTTCTCCGATTATATTTTACATGGAATATGCATCCTTTTCTTGTTTTATCTGAATCACGCGCTTTACTGATTTAATACCGCCATGACCATAGTAGACGCAAGAAGTATTTACCACAGTTTAAGTGTAAGGAATACACTGCACACCATTGAAGTATGGTTCAAAGTATGCTGACCTACACTGAGCAATTTCTGGTACAAGGAAGTTAGTAGAAATTGCTACACTTGTTGTTTTGCCTGATGGAGCTAATACGGTTGATAACCAGATGGCCTCCAGAGAACAGTGGTTAGTCTGTATTCTGCAACGTGAGAAGGGAAACACTTTGTATTGACAGTAATAACATGAACATTAAACTCGTAACTTTGTTGCAAAGACTATTGCAGCTTCACCTAAGCAAGCTTACATAGAAACTATTATCACTTATCTCTGATAACTCAATTTCTGTTCTCTGATAAGAACTATTCTGTGATTTGTTTGCTGGGATATAAGACAGTATAGTTATTAAAATTATTTGAATGTGGTTTTGTGGAAATATTGATGTCAAGTAATCTTTTTATTTGTATTTGTTATATATATATTTGATTGTTGATTTAATAAATTTGTTTGTTATAATTCTGAACACACATCATTACATCTCGTGAACCCATTCTCTGTCATAACCCTGAACACACATCAGTACATCTCGTGAACCCATTCTCTGTCATAACCCTGAACACACATCATTACATTTCGCGAACCCATTCTCTGTCATAACCCTGAACACACATCATTACATTTCGCGAACCCATTCTCTGTCATAACCCTGAACACACATCATTACATTTCGCGAACCCATTCTCTGTCATAACCCTGAACACACATCATTACATTTCGCGAACCCATTCTCTGTCATAACCCTGAACACACATCATTACATCTCGTGAACCCATTCTCTGTCATAACCCTGAACACACATCATTACATCTCGTGAACCCATTCTCTGTCATAACCCTGAACACACATCATTACATTTCGCGAACCCATTTATTGCCACATACCTCACACCGTACGTTAATGATTTTTGCTGCACCAACGCATCAAGATGTTTGTTTATTTCCGGAGTCCATTCGTCTCAAATCCCCTATTTATAGAGTCGATGGTTTGCTGTGTCGATATTACAACAGAATACAAGTTATCTAGTGCTGCTCTTCCAGGGAGGATGTTTTGTGAATCCCGATGACGTCATTCACGGAGTGCAATGGGTCGGATAAGTGCAAACACCACAAGGAATATTTTGTGACATCGGAAGACGTCATTGATTGAGTACAATGGATTAGATAAGTATATACGCCACATTAATTGCACGCATTTGCATACTATTAGCATTTCAATGTGATAATTACATTAATTTGATATAGCTGATAGGAGTGTTTTAAGGATTATTATGATATAGAAACCATGAAAACCAAATCATTGGACGTGCAGAGACAGGCACATAATTTAAGGATTATTTCAATGTCAACAATTTCTCCCGACTTTTAAACTTTAAGGGAGGCACAATTCTCATTATCTGTGGAGGCGGCATTAATGTTAAATGTCCTTCATTGATTACTGAATACATAAATCCAGATATAGCAGAACATTTAAGGAAGGAAAGGGTGACTCCTGTATGGATAAAGATTACAATTTTTTTTCTTTGCACTTGCCTGCACGTTAGGTTTATCTTACTAAACTGTCACGCTGTATAACTTGCTCGGATAGACTGCTTTTAAATAAAAGCTGTAGTGCTGATCAGACTTTAACCCTTTAAACGTGCAATGTTTCAAAAATGTATATTTGTTAACGAGAAAATAGCGCATAATCCGAATGTAATAAAATCTTGATTTAACAACAAGAAGGAAAAATTCGTGTTTTCTTTTTTTCCCGGAGAACAGTAATAATCTGACTCATGAAGTTCATTTTCTCTCAAGGAGAGATTTTCTTTTCAGTATTAGTTTGCTGTTCATAATTATTTGTTGGACTTTATGATTTGCCTGATGTATTAGTAATCTCTCCTCGAAAGGAAGGAAGAAAAGAGTGAAATAAAGAGTTGTTAGTTTGCTGGCACCATATTTTCACATGCACACGCTGTGTGGCACTCTCGTAACACTCGCCCGCCCTAAGAACGAACAGGATTGCGTAGACACAGATCAGATTTATTGTTGCAGGCTTGGAGCCAAGGCAAAGATTATCACATTGAAGAAAGACATTACGGCAAAAGTCAGGTGTGCACCAAGCGAGCGAATGAGCGAGAGAGAGAAAGAAGGTACGGGAGAGTCACAGAGAGAGAGAGAGAGAGAGAGAGAATAGGGAGAAAATAGAAGGAAAGTGAGAGGGATTTCTTTTTTTAAAAAATAAATATGAAAACAAACGTTTAAAATAATGATGTCTGTGTCTACTTTTCAGATTCAGAGAGTTTTCACAAGCAACAATTTATTCTCAACCATGGATGAATAATGGCCAGTGCTGAAAGCCACCATCACCATGACAACATTCACGCCTTACACAATCAGTTTTCATCCTGGTGACGTCACAAGTGTGATACCCCGGGTGAACGGCAACGTTTATGAGAGTAATGACACATCGACAAATGTTACTGAAACATTTGATGAAGTGGAGTATTATAAGGTGAGTACCTCACTCCTTTCTCATCTTTTCATCCTTTTTCTCTTCCACGTCTTCATCAGTGACAGCAACAGTAGATTATTTTTTTTAAATATACACTTTTTTTTTAATTCTTGCAGTTATTCTTTCTGACATTTTAACACTTTTCTTGTCTCATATTCTTTGCTTGTCATCGTGTCAAGTTTTAGTGCTTTTATCTGTTTTCGAAAGCCATATTCAGTTTGAATGACAATTTGAACAATATTTTTCATTACTTTTAAAAAGTCACAGTTTACTTATACGATGTTTCCATTACGCTTCAAATTTACTTTTTATATAATGAGTTCATAGTGTTAAACGAACCACATGACAATTTCAATTAAAAAATTACTTAAAATATTAAAAAAGGAAAACGCCTGACATATTCTTAATGAGTAATTACTTCCTCCCTGATTTTGCGAGTCTAAACACCATTCTCAATCAAGTCCGGAACTTGAAATGGGACATGCAGTTGTATGTGTGGCTGATCAACTGATGTTAATTTCAATACAACATTCACAACACCATTACTACAATAGAGCCTATACATGGCTCTAAATCAGAATTGTCAGAGTATTTTACATCATATTTCTTTCAAAATCTTAATACATGAGAATGAGTATAACAGCATTCCACGATTTACAGAAATATTCATCGTTTACAGGAAAAAGAGTAGAAGATAGACTCCCATTCTGTAAATAATGTGCTCTGTCCACATGATTGTGAGTAAGAGTTATACTTTAGTACTGTGAACATTGTCCACTATCCACATGATAGCGAGTGAGAGTTATACTTTAGTACTGTGAACATTGTCCACTATCCACATGATAGCGAGTGAGAGTTATACTTTAGTACTGTGAACATTGTCCACTATCCACATGATAGCGAGTGAGAGTTATACTTTAGTACTGTGAACATTGTCCACTATCCACATGATAGCGAGTGAGAGTTATACTTTAGTACTGTGAACATTGTCCACTATCCACATGATAGCGAGTGAGAGTTATACTTTAGTACTGTGAACATTGTCCACTATCCACATGATAGCGAGTGAGAGTTATACTTTAGTACTGTGAACATTGTCCACTATCCACATGATAGCGAGTGAGAGTTATACTTTAGTACTGTGAACATTGTCCACTATCCACATGATAGCGAGTGAGAGTTATACTTTAGTACTGTGAACATTGTCCACTGTCCACATGATAGCAAGAAAGAATTATACTCCCATACTGTGAACAATGTACACTGCACTTGAAAGTAAGATTTATGCTCCATTACTATAAATAATATATCTTGCAGTAGGAAATATACATAAATATACTTAGCGAGTAGGAAATGTATTTTAGTACAGTGAACAAGATACAGTGTCTGCATGATAGCGATTAAGAAATATACTCGTGTATTTAAAATTCTCATTGCTGTAAACAAAATAAAGATTTCTTATGATTGCTAGTTGCAAATATGATACATTCGAGCAAATATATTTATAGTAATGAATTCTCAATAATGTTCCAGACGGTGAGCTGTAATGAGAGCGAGTAGAAACATTTCCCTGTATATTATATAAAATGGTCATTTTACTCGCGAGTAGAAACAATCTTCCTTATTTTGTGAGAGATGTGTCATTCTATTCGCGAGTAGAAACAATCTTCATTAGTTTGTGTAAGATGTGTCAGCAAACAAACTTACTATAGATAGACAGCACACATGACACACTGTAGATAGATAGCAAACAAACATACTATAGATAGACAGCACACAGGACACACTGTAGAGAGATAGCAAACAAACTTATTATAGATAGACAGCACACAGGACACACTGTAGAGAGATAGCAAACAAACTTATTATAGATAGACAGCACACAGGACACACTGTAGAGAGATAGCAAACAAACTTGCTCTAGATAGACAGCACACAGGACACACTATAGATAGATAGCAAACACACTTACTATAGATAGACAGCACACAAGACACACTGTAGAGATATAGCAAACAAACTTATTATAGATAGACAGCACACAGGACACACTATAGATACCTATCACACCGGAGACATTGACATAGAGACATTTCTGTATATCTCCCATATTCTAATCTAGTTTATGAATGTTTGTGTATTCTTTAAAAGGCAGTCGTGCACACCATAAGGTCTGTTTTGACTTATTTTGCAGAATCCTCAAATAGTATTTCTTGTTTTTCTCTTCCTGCTGATTGTGGTTGGCAATGCCATTGTCCTAGCCGCCATTGCTCTGTCTCGCGAAAGGCGACGGTCGAGAATGAACTTCTTCATCATGCATCTCGCCATTTGTGGTAAGACGGAAAGATAACTCTTATTTACTGATTGATCATTTATATCGCTTGTTCACCAAGTATCTCGACATTTCTGGGTACAACGGGAAGATAACTCTTGTTTAATGACTGATCATTTATAACACTTGTTCATCATGCATCTCGCCATTTGTGGTAAGACGGGAAGATAGCTCTTGTTTAAGGACTGGATATTAAAAATACTTGTTCAGCGCGAGTGAATAATAATACTTGTTCATCGCGACCTGAAAAGATATAAACAAAATAAATTAAATACAGTTTCTCCTTGATTCAGGTCTCAGATTTCCTCAGTTTTGAAATTCTTGCAAATACCTGCAAACGAAAAACGCTAGGCTAGAATTTAAACTCTTTCAAATAAATAAATAATAATAAAATCATACTTAATTGAGTTGAACTTCAGTCAGGAATATTCATTTAATTAGTTGGGTGGCAATGGGGGTTTTGTGTGCCTATTTTGCTTATATCCTTAGATTGTTGAATGCTAATCGTTTGACTGTTTTATTATTTTATTATTTTATGTGATTACGATTGTTTACATTATGCTATTACTTTGATTTTGAAGTTACTTATTGGCATGCTTCATTTTAATTCTATTATTAGTATTTTATTTGTTACTTCCCCTTTAATTACTTTCATGGATTAGAATTCAAATGATTCAAGTTTGACTGATGTGTGATGCCGCGAGATGATTTGGCAAGAAAATTTAGAACAGATCTATACTTCCGACGATTAGGCCTGCAAATTATTATGAGAAAGTTGATGCATTTGTGGTGGGGGTGGGGAAGATAAAATCTAGAATAGTAAAGGTCATAAGAATAATTCGAAGCCGACATATCTGTTTTCTTTAGAATATTTTCGGTGCGTTAAATTCTTTGACATCTTTTTAAAAAATAATTTTATCCTGCTCGTAGAATGAAATATATACTTATAAGTACGTATTTTCTTTCTTGCTTGCAGATTCTCACATTATCTTTGTGATGTCATTAGGGGAGTCTCGTCTGTGCAATGTTTTGTTTTTCTTTTTCTGTATGTGTGTGTGTGTGTGTGTGCGTGTGTGCGTGTTTGTGTGTGTGTGTGTGTGTGTGTGTGTGTGTGTGTGTGTGCATGTATATGTGCTAGTATCGCAATTATGCGTACATATGCACACACACACACACACACGCACATACATGCACATACACACACACACACACACTCACACACATACACACATGCACACACACATTCACACATGGACACTCATATACAACACAAAATTAAATTAAAGTGAACTGACCGAGAACCAGCAGAAGTATGTCCGTCTAAACGTGTGTAAAATATTAGTGAATGACTAACATTTCTTTGTTTCAGACTTGCTGACAGGCCCGCTCGTAGTGTTGTCTGACTTGATTCAAAAACTCACAATGTATTGGTACATTGGAGATGCCCTGTGTCGAATACACAAGTTCACACAAGTAAGTTTGGTGTTCACTATTTTTCTTGTTTTTAACACATATTAGGAAAGGTCACAGTAGCCGAAATCTTCCTTGTACACGAACACATCCTCTGTCACAAGGCATTAGGAATCGTAGCTATGTAATCAGACATACTAGTTAGTGTATTCATAATGACACCCATACAGAGCAAATGTACACGTTATAGCACCTATGTATACATACTCATCATGACGCCTATTGCACGGCAAAATGTAATTGTCATGACACCTATTGCACTGTAATCGTAATCGTCTTGACACCTATTGCACGGTAAACTTAACTGTCTTAACATCTCTTCAGGATAAATGTAAAATAACTGTCATGACACATATGCTGGGCAACAGTACTCTTTATGATGTCTATCAGGGTAAATATATTCGTCATATTTATTCACAGCACATGTACCCATCATGAAAGGTGTGCAGGGTAAAGGTAATTGTCCCATCTGAGAAGACTATTTGCACTTGTCATTATATTTGTGCAGTGTACATGTACTGATCATAACATGTGCAGTGCAAATGTACTGATCGTAATACGTGCAGCACAAATGTACTGATCGTAACATGTGCAGTGCAAATGTACTGATCGTAACATGTGCAGTACAAATACACAAGTCATAATATCTAAATAGAATATATACTCGTCACGACATCAATGTAGTGTAAATTTACCTGGACGTGACATCAATGTAATGTAAATTTACTGGACGTGACATCTTATGGACCAACGTCTTGTTTGCATGATAAATTGACGAGAAGACAGGAAGGATATCAGCCTTGATTGTTTCCCTTGTGCTTATCGTCCACTGTCAAGTGGAATGTGTCACCCAGTCAGTAGACTCATCTCACTGACATCAGCAACAGACTTTGACAGTCTTCTAGAACTCATTGATAGATTCAAAGTAGTTGTCACATATTATATACTCGCTGTCTTTTGTACAAGCCTTGGTGGTTTTAATTTGTAAGTCTAGGGCTTACTTTTAAAGTTCGAATTCTACTTTTGATCAGTCATTAATTTTAATGTCACCGAAATAGCCCGTCCACACAATGAAGCGTCCCTTCATTCCATTTTACAAGAGAAACCCAGACATGGAGGCTTTAATAATTAACAATTTCTGCGCTGGAGCATAAAGAGATAATGACGTCATTTGTTTTTAATGGGCTTTGAGCTGAACACGCTGCAATAATGTCGTTCAAAGACTGATTTAAACAGTTACAAGAGCTCAATAACTGTAGCAACTTTTCACGCGTTTTCTTCATCTTGCACTTTTCCCCAGAAAATTTCCGAATCACTGTAAAGCAAAACCGCCTTGCAAATTCACATACAAGGGGATATTTCCTTTTATATTTTATTTCAGATTTTCAATTACATTCTATTTCTCGATTGTGTTTGAAGCAGAGAAGAAAGAAAGAACCAAGTTCTGTGTGATTGAATGTTCAGAAGTCTTTATTCACAGAAAAGCGCTCGTCATAATAGGTTACATCCTTAAACTTTTATATTTTACCTCAAAATACACCGCCATATTGTTGTGTAAGGCTGGGTGTTTTATTTATTGTTGTCTTTTATGAAGGGAGGCAACGCACTTAACAACCTCTTTACTGTCGAATGTTTCCAGTATTGTGTGTCACACGGACGTACATGCATAGAAGGACTTTGTTTTGGCTTAATAGCTTTTGAGAATTAGGTCTCACACTTGTTTCCTGTCAGATTTCAATGTCCCATTCTGCATCCTCCTCAACCCCCCCCCTCGCGCCTCAGAACTCGAAAAAAATAGGTCTTCTACGCTTTTTCGCCTCCCCATCAAGACGGGAAGATACGATTCATAGTCAAAATATTCTTGTTGATGTTGTGGCATGCGTCTCGTCGAATCAGATGAAATCTATACTGGTAGTATCGCTCATGTTTGTTTGTATCAGCTGTTTTCATTTATTTATTCCAGTTTTCACCTGAGACCGACATTAATCATACCAGTATTCCAGTCTCCTGGGTCAGGTGGTAAAACAAAATATTTCGTGAATCAGGCAAATAATCACACTTCATACCTTTGAAGATAATGTTAGAAAAAAATTAAGGAGAAGTAAAAATGTGTGTGTAGAGATGTGTGTAGATGTTTATAGATGAGTGTGTGTGTGTGTGTGTGTGTGTGTGTGTGTGTGTGCGTGTGTGTGTGTGTGTGCAGAGGTGTGCTTGTAGGGACGTATGCGCATGCGTGAATGTGTGTAGAGTGGAGCGCGATGCTAAGAAGAGAATAAGTGCTAATACCTGATCAAATATGCACAGTGATGACAAAGACATATGTATCACTTTAATATAATCATATGATGAAGATAACTAAATATTAAGAAAATGAAACTATGTCAAAGACACGCTTTTACTTATTCTGGCAGAGTAAAATTACCTCTCACTATTTTAAAATTTAATTGCAATATATTTTTTTAATTGTCAGAGTAACCTGCCCCTTGGTACTCCTTATAATGGTATTTTTGAGTGTCTGAGTTGAAGTAAGCACTCTAAGCAAGAATATTCTACAATTGATGATTTCATGCAAACTGAGTGAGTAGGTTTATTTATTATTAACAAAGGTTATGATTTGCGAGAAGAAGACCAGCCAATAAGCTAAATAAAAAAGTGTACTTGCTGTAGAAAATTCTACATCTAATCAATTTGAATTTGGAGTGGAAAGGAGAAGTCCAGCTTGGAAAGGTGGCTGTTAGATTGATGGTGAATTAAACTGGAAAATTTAGCACTTGTCCCTTGATTTTGTATGTCAGAGATAAAGCGTGCCTTTCACGTAATATTTGAATCTACTGGTTCACTGATTGTGGACTGCTACAATCGAGAACATGGGGGAATCATCTGTTGCAGTGTGTGAAAGCATAAGGAGTATGCTACACAATTTTGATGTATTATGGCAAAGTATGCTGAGTACATCAGGACAATTCTAGCACAGTGAAATTACCATAATTAGAGTAATCATGTTCTGCTTGAAGGAACATACATGGCGAAGAGAGCACTTAAGTTGGTTTCAGGAGTATAAGAGTGCATCAGTGTATGGAGGGAGACACATGTTGATGCGGACATTGTGACATTGTTGTAAAAGCAAGTGAAAGACTGTTGAAGCAGCACTTAATCAATGTTATGTAAAATATTTATTGATTATCTCTAATAACTCTATTTCTGATTTATTGATTATCTCTAATAACTCTATTTCTGATCTCAGATAAGACTATCCTGTGATTTGTATTGACTCTATTCTTGAATTGTATATATGAAAGATTGTTGTAGCTATAAAATTATCTGAACATGGTTACGTTGAAATATTGGTCAAACAATCTATTTCATTGTATTTGTTATATATATATATATATATATATATATATATATATATATATATATTTGATTGTTGATTTAATAAATGTATTGTTAATATTTATTGTTAAATTTATTGACCTTATGCATACTAATAATCTTATGTCGGAGAAGAATGTGGTTGGATGGGGGTTCACTAAATGTAGATTAAAGTCGGATGTGTCTTCTCCTTTAGTAAGACGTTTTCTACCTTTGGAACATTGTGTGACAGTAAATATTTATCTTTAATGTTGTGGAAGAGAGAAAACATTTACAGTGACTGCATCCACCAAGTGAAAGAGAGACGAGTGGTGTCTACTAAAGTATCTTTAAATGAATTAAGATCCTCATCACTTGTAATTAGTTATAAAAGATTAATTAATAATAATAATTTTTATTAACTGTTGTTGCCGTCAGATGTACGTCCTTTGGAAAATTTGACATCAGGAAGTACATTTAGTACACGTGTACCGAGCTTCTTTCTGTTAAATGCAAACTTGCATGATCTCTGAAATCCTAAAGTTGTTATTTCCTTTAAGAGAACTTTGTTTAGCACATCAGTCTGGTGTCTTTGTAACACGCCCTTCTCATTAATATGCATAAACAAAGACGAATAAAGAACGCGAAACTACAACAGAGTGACGACATTCAGCCACATTCACGCAATGTAAAAGAAAGGAATTATATATTAGCGTGAGGACGTCATCCAAATAAATGGAATTTGTAGACAGAGCATCTTCTCCAAGCGAGTTGTACTGGTCAGAAAATGAAGAAGCATTTGCTGTATCTCCTGAAACTTAACAGTTCTATTAAAATCCTTCAGACTGATTTATATCCAGCAGAGAATCAAAGAAATGTTACTTCCGGTTATTAATCTGATTTTCAGATGAACGAAACGTATGAACACATAATGTATGTGTGTGTGTGTGTGTGTGTGTGTGTGTGTGTGTGTGTGTGTTCAGTTTCAAATACGAATGTTTATTCTAATAAGGACTTTAATAAGGTGTTTTTCATTAATTTTTATTTATTCATAAAACATAGTTCTCTTTTCATCTGTAGTGTTTCCCTGGCTTACAATCCTAATGACGATGATTCATCAGTGCTACGGTAGTGCGATTCAAAATTGGCTTAAGACGGATTCCGACCGTGTTGCTTGTAACCGGAAGCTCTCCAATCTGTAATAGAGCTACGGTTGAGGGTCTCTCACAGAGTAACTATTAGACCGTGTAAACAGCAGCAGCCGGCCGGAAGTGATAGTAACCGCCCACGTATCACTAAGTGTAGTCCGCACCCAGAAACCTTACCTATAACGAAGAAGATGACTGGGTACTGGCATCGTTTCAAAGACGTGGAAGGCTGCCGCCGTCTGTGTTTAGATACTTATATCGTCTGGAGACACCTTCTCGACAATTTGCTCCGTATTGGGCTTCCTTTTCTGTCGATGACATCTTCAAACTTATTATTAATTTCCACTCGGCAGCTGCACATCCGCGAATCTGGACACCTCGCGTGACTGCAGGGCCATGGACGCTTACGTTGGTCATCCATCACGTAGGCGGCTAACATTTCAGTTTGGCCTGTTGGGTGAAGATCAGTAGCTCCTGCTTGGTGGTAATGTGACACTTCTGCGTAGACGTTGTATTAACATAAGATAGTCATTTAGTGCTGACTAGTCAAGAGAATGATGAATGTTAAAATTATCATTTAGCATTGACTAGTCCAGAGAATGATGAATGTTAAAATTATCATTTAGCATTGACTAGTCCAGATAATGATGAGTGTTAAAATTATCATTTAGAGTTGACTAGTTCAGTGAATGATGGTATCAAAATGTTCATATAGCATTGACTAGTCCAGATAATAATGAATGTTAAAGTTATCATTTAGCGTTGACTAGTTCAGTGAATGATGGCATCAAAATGGTCATTTGGCGTTGACTAGTCCAGATAACGATGACCACCACAATAGTTAATATTGTTTGTTCTAGTCAATGATGACTATCAAAATGGTCATTTAACTTTGACAGGTCCAAGACTATCACATAAGCTCTGCAATATAGATCGGTGTTCTTAAAAAGAAGACGTAGTTCCGTTTTAAATGGACGTTTTAGAAAATTATCTAGTTAAAAAACAAAACTAAAAATTCGTTATAGATGTATTTTTAAAGCGTAAACTTTTAAATGACGTCAGTACCTCGCTTGAATGTAAACATATCTCAAATGATATCTTTTTTAAAGCGTGCACTTAAAATGGAATCTTGCGCTATTTATAGATTTAAACATATCATGTTGAAAGCAAGCATGTAGATTTAGTTACTCCATAATGGCATCAATTGTAGCAATATAAATTACTGTAGGGGTTACCTTTTTCTTTCTGTTTGGACAAACAATGGGCATGATTAATTGCGCACTTTAAATAACAATCACAATGTGATGAAAACAAGTGTCGAGTACGATTATTTGGGATTGTCTCCCCTGAGGCCTAATTTCTGCAGAGAATCTTCTTTACGCGTTGCAGTATTATTTCTGCTTTAAAGCCTTCCTTCTTCTATGACGTCTTCCTTCTTCTATGACGCCTTTCTTCTTCTATGACGCTTTCCTTCTCTTATGACGTATTCCTTCTTCTATGACGCCTTTCTTCTTCTATGACGCTTTCCTTCTCTTATGACGTCTTCCTTCTTCTATGAAGTCCTTCTTCTTCTACGACATTTTATTTCTGCCTTGGCGTCTCCTTTCTGTCTTGAAACTTTTTGTTCTACCATGGTATCTTATTCTGATACGACAGTTTCTTTCTGTTTTGATGTCTTCATTTTGCCTTGATAAACATTTTATGCCTTGGTGACTCTTTCCTGCTTTGGCGCTTTTTCTCAGCCTTAATGTCCCTTCTTTCATGATGTCTTGTTTCTGCCTTGTTACTATTCTTCTGCTTTGGCGTTTCTTTTTTTTTTTGCCTCGATGGCTTTTTTCTGCCTTGGTATAATTTTTGAGGCCACGAAGAAGTCTTTATGCCTTAAAGGCTTCTTTCTGCCTAGGTGCCTTCTATTTGCTTCTTAAAGTCTTCTTTCTGTCTTCTCATCATTTTTCTAGCTTATCGTCTTCTTTCTGTCTTTATTCTGTCTTCTCATCATTTTTCTGGTTTATCGTCTTCTTTCTGGCTTTTCATCTTCTTTCTGGCTTATCGTTTTCTTTCTGGCTTATCATCGTCTTTCTGGCTTATCATCTTTCCGCCATAATACTTCATGTCTGCATTTGCTAGCTTCATTGGTTTAGATAACCCTGAACTCTTAATGCGTTTTGCTAGCTTCATTGGTTTAGATAACCCTGAACTTTTAATGCGTTTTTGCTAGCTTCATTGGTTTAGATAACCCTGAACTCTTAATGAGTTTTGTTCGTCTTTGACAATAACTCCATGGAAGGCAGTTTTAAAATATTTCGAAACGTCTCAAATTATATTGCGTACAAATTTATAAGGACTGGAAAAAGTGATAACGTAAACAAATTTACGAATTTTGATGTGAAGACTGACAAATTATGTGGCACACAAATGTAAAAATTCTTTGGCTCTGTGAAAAGTGAAAATTTTGTCTTGCAACTTACTGTACAAGTTTGTAATGTGATAACTGGCAAATAACGTTGCATTCCTCACGACATTGGCTGGACTCGAACAACGCGGTCTATTATTCGGGTACATTGCACACGCTAGCGTCTGGGTGGCCAGGCACTGCACGACTGGGACGTGAGAGTCAAGAGGTGTAGAGGGCGCACTACTGATGACGTGATAATGGAGCACTGCATAAAAAAAATATGAAAAGTGCAAAACCAAAAAAAATCGAGCCTGTCTTCTCTCTGCACGCCCTTTCTGCTCGTCGACCTGGAGAAAACCAAATTTGTCAACCTCCGGAACCTCACTCTGAAATTTGCTGCCTAACAGTATTAGAGCAGCAACATTGCTCCACAGCGTTCGGCTTCTCTGAAATCAATATCGCAGAGTTGTGCCAGAGAAATCAGTCGGTCTTGCTAGCGTTTATGACCGTTTTAAGAAATATTCTAGTCGTCTGGGTCCGCATGCAGCAATTACCTCTCTACAGACTTTGAGCATATTTGGTTGAATAATTTCGGTTGAACCTTTGTTTACGTCTGTAAGTGACTTTACCGACAGATGGGGTCATTTCTTGTTCATTTACCAAAAGCTTCAAATTATTATAAAACACTTTCCCCAACATTTTTATTACGAACATTGTTTTTACTCTTTGGCAAAGTAGACTATACACCTCCCACTCAGCAGACAGGATTGCTCGCAGAGTAGAATCCATACTCATAATGCAGACAGGATTGCTCGAGAGTAAAATCCATACTCATAACGAAGACAGGATTGCTCGAGAGTAGAATTCATACTCTTAACTCAGTATTACACGGAGACACCACACCCATGAATGCCGGGTGTTTCCAATACACGGAGATATTAATCCTGAGGCCTGGGGCAGGCCATGTACTCTGTTGTTGTATAAATGTCCTACCTTCAGCTAAGTAAGGTCTTTGAGTTTTCTTATTATGACACAACTGATCTGAAGACGGTCTTTGACTAGTTTATATTTTACTTTTCATATCTGTACGTATTTTAAATCACATACACAAAATGGATTTAATTTGCTGCGTTCCCTAAACATCTCTCTAGTGTTAATGTTCGTTCTCTTTTTCACTGCTAGTATGAAGCAATCTGGTCGTCAGTGCGTCTGCTAGTTTGTCCATTCCCATTCATTTTGTTTTCTCATCTTCTCTCTACTGCTCTCACCCCCCACCGCCACTCATGAAATTACTTCCTTTCTCTCTCACTCAGTGTCCTCGTTTATCTCATTCTGCCTGTCTTTCTTGTTTGTTCCTTAACCATCTAAATTTTATAGTTCCTTCCTTTTCTCCTTCTCTACCTTATTTCTATCTATCTATCTATCTATCTATCTATCTATCTATCTATCTATCTATCTATCTATCTATCTATCTATCTATCTATCTATCTATCTATCTATCTATCTATCTATCTATCTGTCTCTCTGTGGGATTTCTTACATTTTCCACTCTTCATCCATTTCTCTGTCTTAAATTTTCTTTTCCTCTAACTCTTGTTTTCTTTGATTATCTTTCTTTCTGTAAGTGTGTGCGTGTCTTTGCGTCACTTGTTTTCTTTGACTCTATCTTTCTTTCTGTAAGCGTGTGCGCGTTTTTGCACTGCTACCGTTTCTCAAAAAGTGTCTTGCTCATTGTCTTCAATCTTTTCAAATCCTTTTCAGCATTAGGACGGAAAGAAAGTTATTGAAAATTTACCCTCATGTATCATCGCGCTTTCGTTACGTCTAACAACGGTTTTATTGTCCCTTCGCTTGGTCATTTCGCTCACTAATGCGCTTTCCCCCGCCTCGTTCGTGACTCGGCATTCCCTATTTCAGTTCTATTTCAAAGTATTTATTTCATTATTTTCTCTTCTAGGCCCCTCCCCACTTTCTATTTCGTTGTAAACATCATCCAATCATCCACCCACCCACTCCCGTCTTTACTGCACCACGCTGTTTAACGACAGAGGCCGATTCTAGATTTTTGCATTGTTATAAAATCAAACCTCATCCACAGTCAAACGACAGTTGGATTATATTGATAATTTTACCAACCGAAATCTGATGGAAGCAAGATGTATCAAAGAGCACTCCCAGACGTGTTCGAAAGTTCATTAACAGAGAGCATTGAGGTATAATGCAGAAAAGAAAGCCATTTCATTCTTGTATGATACCTAGAGAAAGCCATTTCATTCTTGTATGATACAAAGAAAAAGTCATTTCGAAAAAAAATTCACTCTTTTATAATATATAGAGAAAATAATTTCATTATTTTATAATATAAAAGGAAAGCCATTGCATTCTTGTATAATATAGAAAGTAAAGCCATTCCACTTTTGTAGAATATATATAGAAAGACATTCTTGTGTAATACATAAAGATAAGTCATTGCATTCCTGTGCAATACATAAAGAAAAGCCACTGTATTCTAGTGTAATAAAAGAAAAACCACTTTATTCTAGTGTAATACATAAAGAAAAGATATTTCATTCGTGTATAATACATAAAGAAAAGCCATTGTATTCTTGTATAATACCAAAGGAAATCCAGTTTATTCTTGTATGAAGCATAAAGGAAATTCATTTAATTGTTGTATAATACATAAATGAAAACCATTTAATTTGTATAATATAGAAAGGAAAGCCATTTCATTGTTGTATAATACATAAAGGAAATTAATTTAATTGTTGTATGCTATATAAAAAAATCAATTTGATTGTTGTATAAAACATAAAGCAAATTGACTTCATTGTTGTACAAAATACATAAAGGAAAGCATTGTATTCTTGTATCATACACATAAGAAAGCTATTTTATTCTTGTATAATACAAAAAAGAATGATATTTTACTCTTGTATAATATATAAAGGAAAGCCATTGTATTCTTGTATCATATACAAGGAAATCTAGTACATTCCTGTATGATACATAAGGAAATCCAGTTTATTCTTGTATAATACATAAAGTAAAGCCATTTTAATTTTGTATAATATAGAAGGGAAAACCATTTTATTCTTGTATAATATATAACAGAAATTTATTTCATTGTTATATAATGCATAAGGGAAAGTAGGTTCATTGTCGTGTCATACGTAAATGAAGCCATTTCGTTGCTGATGACATCTGATTGACAGTATGTTTCAAGTTTTGTTTCATTACAAGTGAAATGCACTATAATGTAAATTGGAAGATTGAGGGTTACAAACTAAAATTTAATTTTTAATTGTTTTTAAAATTTTAAATATAAACGTAAGATTTAAAAGGTAAATAATTAAAAAAATTAAACTGCAAAAAGTGCAAATTTAGGTAAACTGTTGAACCACATTTAAATGCAAACGTTTCAATAGGCTTATAATGTGATGTGTAAACGTAGCTAGTCAGTAGAAATATAATAGCCGGTTACAATGTTACTGTTACAAGAGGCTTATAGTGTGATATGTATCTATTCAGTTAAAATATAATCGCAGATAATGTAATATGTTTAGCCTTCATATATACAGATAAATACAGTAGCACACCTTCCTACAGACAGAAAAATACTATTTAACCTTCACACAGAGAGATGAATGTGTTTATTTTTCATACAGACAGATGTATGCAATATTCAATCTGTATACACCTCCCCCCCTCCCATATTATATGTAATCTTCACATATAAACGGTATTCTATAATTTATACAGACAGACCAAAAGGATGTCCCGACTTCATTTAGAGACGTTTGTGATATTTAACACAGAATAACCAGTCTGGACAGTTTTCAAGCATGAAAGTCGACATGCCGTCGAATCGAACCACTATAGAATGATCCAATAAATGTTATAAGTGCTCTAACCACTATAGAATGATCCAATCAATGTTATAAGTGCTCTAACCACTATAGAATGATCCAATCAATGTTATAAGTGCTCTAACCACTATAGAATGATCCAATCAATGTTATAAGTGCTCTAACCACTATAGAATGATCCAATCAATGTTATAAGTGCTCTAACCACTATAGAATGATCCAATCAATGTTATAAGTGCTCTAACCACTATAGAATGATCCAATCAATGTTATAAGTGCTCTAACCACTATAGAATGATCCAATCAATGTTATAAGTGCTCTAACCACTATAGAATGATCCAATCAATGTTATAAGTGCTCTAACCACTATAGAATGATCCAATCAATGTTATAAGTGCTCTAACCACTATAGAATGATCCAATCAATGTTATAAGTGCTCTAACCACTATAGAATGATCCAATCAATGTTATAAGTATAAGTGCTCTAACCACTATAGAATGATCCAATCAATGTTATAAGTGCTCTAACCACTATAGAATGATCCAATCAATGTTATAAGTGCTCTAACCACTATAGAATGATCCAATCAATGTTATAAGTGCTCTAACCACTATAGAATGATCCAATCAATGTTATAAGTGCTCTAACCACTATAGAATGATCCAATCAATGTTATAAGTGAGGCTTTCAACAGCTCTAACACGTTTGCTTCGTTGTGAGCATCGGATTTAGAGACACGTTACAAACTTAAGGAACCCAACAGCTAAGTTCAAATACACCCGCACGCAGACTCTTGCTATTGGAGCATAACTCTCGCTCACACGACACGTTTGAAACAATTGCGCGAAAGCGGCGGAAGCCGAAAGCGCCCCCCCCCCCCCTGCATTAGCAAGCAGCGTTTGAAACAGGCCCTACGTTCCAACGGCGTGGTGGATAAATATGCTGAGACATTCCTGAATGCAGAGATTCCTCTCAGTGGATGCTGGTTCAAAAAAGCTTTAAAATCCAGATAAGCTTTTGGGGAGCTTGTCATCAGCTGAAGCGGGTTAATGGTCTTTTGATGCTTCCAGACTCGCTGTACTGGGAATGGAATTGACACTTGCAGGCTGGTCATTTGGGGCGGGAACCGAGAACAAGTCGTTTACATCAGGTCTCGTCGTTCCTCTCCGAAATTACTTTCTCTGACGAATTTCCCGGCCTTGCGGTCATTTCCTAATTTCGCTGAATCGTCCTCAGTTTTGTACTTGTTATGATTAGTCTGTGTTCATTTTCACTATTCCTACTGATGCACTTATAATCAGATGATATATTTATTTCCCCCTTTTATAACTTTTGTGTAGTCGTCCTTTTCTAGTGATTCTTATAGAGAGAGTAAAACAAGGTGATAATTGTTCATTGTTTTATTTCATCAGTGACGAATTCCTTTATTTTTCCATTTTAGCTGGAAAATGTTACTTTCACTGTGTTTGCGCGCGCGCATCATGTCAAATGTCATTTAATACTCAGTATGACAAGGCTATCCCGTATTTTCTTTCTCACTCTGTACAAGTGTGCCTGCTTCCATGTATTTCAACGTGGTCTGGAAAAGTGTACTTTTTATTTGCGATTATCTGTAGAAGTGTGAGTTGGTCATTGAGGTATTCATAATTTCCCCTGAAGTGAGAAATAGCAGTAAGCGTTCAATAGTTTGGATGGCAAAACAATCTGAATATTCATTGCAGTGTGTGTTTTAACCATTATGTTTTCACGAGTTCTCTGTAAAATTTGTTTTTCTCACTATGTAATCATCATATTTTATACACGAGTGGTTTTATAACTAGATTTCTCTTTGACCACATAAGTGTGAGTTTGCTACATTCACAACTCTCTATAATCTAAATATTAATGTGGATACATCTGTACAGCTGAATATTTCTTGGATGCTAAATGGAGATATATTTGCACACTTATAGGTCTATATAACCTAGATATTAAATGGAAATATATTTATTGCTGAAGAGTGATGCATTGTATTTCTAGTGTTGGACACAGTGACACATTGCATAAGTACACACAGTTGGACACAGTGATACATTGCATAAGTACACAGAGTTGGACACAGTGATACATTGCATAAGTGCACAGAGTTGGACACAGTGATACATTGCATAAGTACACAGTGTTGGACACAGTGATACATTGCATAAGTACACATTGTTGGACACAGTGATACATTGCATAAGTACACACAGTTGGACACAGTGATACATTGCATAAGTACACAGTGTTGGACACAGTGATACATTGCATAAGTACACACAGTTGGACACAGTGATACATTGCATAAGTACACAGTGTTGGACACAGTGATACATTGCATAAGTACACACAGTTGGACACAGTGATACATTGCATAAGTACACAGTGTTGGACACAGTGATACATTGCATAAGTACACACAGTTGGACACAGTGATACATTGCATAAGTACACAGAGTTGGACACAGTGATACATTGCATAAGTACACAGAGTTGGACACAGTGATACATTGCATAAGTACACAGAGTTGGACACAGAGACACATTGCATTAGTACACAGTGTTGGACACAGTGATACATTGCATAAGTACATAGAGTTGGACACAGTGATACATTGCATAAGTACACAGAGTTGGACACAGTGATACATTGCATAAGTACACAGAGTTGGACACAGTGATACATTGCATTAGTACATTCTGAATAACTGTGTCAGGTATCATTAAGATTACTACAGTTTTATTAACTGCGACTTGATCGTTATGATTATTACAGTTTGAATCCCATTAAATATGTAATGTATCGTTCTGATTATTGCAATTTGAGTGAGAGATCAGTGACATCACGCCGTCAGGTAGCAAAGAAATGTTGGCTAGTCCGTTCGCTTGTTTGTTTTCCGTGCTGACATCCATAGAATTTTATGAGCTGTATCAATAGTATTTAACCTGAATTCCTTGTTTCCAGTAACTTAATGAGTTGCTATCCATATAATTTTAACCTGAATTTTCAAGTTTCTAAGTAAATTAGTTAGCTGGGATACAGAGACCTTTAACCTCTCTGTTGTTTCCAGGTTAATTAATGTGCTGGTATTCATACGTGTAACCCGCATTTTTGTTTCATGGTAAGTAAATGTGCAGGGAGCCAAAGAATTTTAAACTTCTCCAGTTAGTGCCAGTTTGACAAAAAATAATGTAACAGCGCGATTAATTATTGTAACCATTGATTGCAAATCCGAAATCAGAGAGAATGAACTAGTTTGTTTTTTAAAAAAATTACTGAAATGCAAAATTTGTGATTTCATGAAAAGTTTATAGAAACCCAGGACAAATTGAATTACTGAGATTCTATTTTAATTTAATTATTAAACATTGCAGCTAATTCGATGCAAATGTTGCAATTTTGCTTATCTTTTCCGTTCTGTTTAGTTTCAACTCCCACCATAGAAATGAGAAGTAACTGTCCATGTCACTGATAAAGATCTGGAAAACTGTCATTACTTGCACGTGAATGTCGTGCAAGAATGTTTGACCTTGACCATTGGCCTCACATCAAAACATTAATATTTTTAAAAGAATAAACAGTCAAGGCACGAAAAGGAACAAACTCCTTTCTCCCTTACAAACATTCTCAACTTACAAATCCTGCAACAATTTTGTTTGCCTCTACATACACAGAGTAAGAAATATAGCATTGATCAAAATTCACAAGTATAATGTACAACATAATCAAATTAGTGAACATGGAAATAATGTTTCAAATTCCATATGCATTCTCCAATTCAAACCATAGATCAATAGCAAACGTTATCTGTCGGTCATTGAAAACTTAAGTGTGTAACATGTTATCTGTCAACAATAAAAACTTTATTTAAGTGTTTAACGCATTATCTGTCAATCACTAAAACCTTACTAAGTTATGTGTCACGCAATAAAACTTTAAGAGTTTTACATGTTATATGTTAGTCAATAAAACTTTAATAGTTTTACACGTTATTTGTCAGACTGTAAAACCTTATTTAAGTGTTTAACATGTTATCTATTGGACAATAAAACCTTATTTAAGTGTTTAACATGTTTTCTATGGGACACTTAAACCTTATTTAAGTGTTTAACATGTTATCTATCAGACAATAAAACCTTATTTAAGGTGGAAGATAAAAAGTTTACAGCGCCTGTATATCTGCCAAGTGAGAGAGACGACTGGTGTCTTCTGGAGAATTATTAATAACATAAATTAAAATTCCCATCACTTATAATAACACAAATACACTCATTAACAAACGCCCGCATTGACATATACAAACACACACTGTCTCTATCTTGAAAACACACAGAGACACACATTACACAAATACACACTAGCAAAAGCCAACATTAACATATACACACACACTGTCTCTCACTTAAAAACACATACTATACGCATAGACATACAGACACACATAATACAAATATACACTCTAGCAAAAACCCACATTAACATACACTAACACACTGTCTCTCTCGAGTACACACCCACATAACACAAATACACACACTAGCGAAATATCACATTAACATATATAAAC
Source organism: Sinotaia quadrata (assembly GCA_028829895.1). Classification (NCBI taxonomy): domain Eukaryota; kingdom Metazoa; phylum Mollusca; class Gastropoda; order Architaenioglossa; family Viviparidae; genus Sinotaia; species Sinotaia quadrata. The sequence continues at coordinate 88,803,704 of CM054182.1, read as the reverse complement.
TCATAAACTCTCTCTCTCTCTCTCTCTCTCTCTCTCTCTCTGTTCACACTAGCAAACACCCACATTAACATAGACAAACTCGCACACTGTCTCTGTTTCTATCTTTTGAACTCATACCCACATGCAGACACACAAAAAAACAAAGTTCGTGAGCATGAATTACAGAACAATAAGAAACGGTAATACCTCAACAAAAGAATATAAAGTAGCCAATTCCTGTTTGTTACTGAGAAATAATTATCTGTCCATTATATTTTCCCAGCCAATTTTCTGATTCTCAAAGACACTTTTATTTTCGAAGCAGTAATGCCCCTTTGTAACCGAACATTTTGAACGAAGGGATCTGGTCGTTTTCCACGCAATGTTTCGAATTTACAGGAAGGAAGGAGCAGTGCAGAAGGAGAAGGATTAATAGAAACTGACGAAAGAGAGTGATAATTACATAAAACTATTGCATATTTTAAATTACTCACGCACTGTCAATTACAATACATCATTCGGCTTTCGGCTTAGCGGTAGCAAAAAGAAAAATCTTTTCAAAATGTCTTCCATTTGATTTAGTGGAAAGTGTTATATACTCACTCTAACCTACATAATACTAATATCGTACATCGATGTTTATCGCCCTTACCTTCTTAATATCCATATAAAAGCTCTGTCAAAATTTTGCTTTGATTTTTGGCGGTTGATCTTTTTCTTTTTTAGTTTGAAGCTATTTTAAATATTCGATATTGTCACATGTTGGGGGTATTTTAACGACCTTAACACAGCGTTAATTAACTAAATTGTTAATTATACATTTGGTTTTAACACCGACAACAGCAGATACAATAAATGCAAATGAGCACTCTGACCCCAAGAGTCCAGGACTGTGATGAAAAAAACAACAGATTGTGATTGGCAAGTACTTTCAATGTCAAGTACTTAGTTCACTTCCTGAATGATGATGAACTGTCCGACTTCTGTACTTGGAGTCTGTGTTCACATGGTCTCCATTGTTAATATTCCTTCCCTTGAACAATAGACTGTGTATCACAGGCGTGATTTGTGAATCTAATTCAACTTTGTATCAAATCCACAATTAAATGACCCATCTGCACAAGAGAACATTTCCCTTTGTAGCAGGTATAATTACTATGACAAGTATTATTCATATGTCGAGAGCAGGGTGTAAATGTATCTCGCAATAGTGCTACTTCATATCTCACAATAGTGTTATCTCACAATAGTGCTACTTCATATCTCACAATAGTGATATATCATATCTCGCAGTAGTGCTACTTCATATCTCACAGTAGTACTACTTCATATCTCATAATAGTGCTACTTCATATCTCACAATAGTGCTACTTCATATCTCACAATAGTGCTACTTCATATCTCACAATAGTACTACTTCATATCTCATAATAGTGCTACTTCATATCTCACAATAGTGCTATCTTCATATCAACAACGTTAGCGCACATGCTAACCTACAATCCCAAAGAATTTCTATCATTATAAATCATTGACAAAACATGACAATAATCATTTCAATAATTCAAGCATTCACAGTTTATCATCATAGACTTCAGTAAAATGTTCCAAATAACCATTCAATTAGATCTAACACATGCATCATATTATGATTCAATTCAACTCAATATGGCTTGCAATAAGTAACGAAAATGGCGCTTCACAACATGTGTGCACAGAAACTTTATTATCCTATGTTTACAATTAAACCACTGCTAATGCCACTCAAAACTTCTCTGAGAAGAAATATACATATACATAATCGTCAGTAAGAAATAATAAGATCTCCAACTTTCTAATTAATGAAACATGTCAATTATTATCATGAAATCAACATAAATATACTGACTCAACTTTGAATCTCACAGGTCCCTTATTCTTGCATTCGCAAATTAACCTCTCCTGGTGGTTTGGTATAGTATGAATGAAGGTTTTTTTTTTTGTTTTTTGTTTTGTTTTTTTTTTTGGGGGGGGCTAATACCCATCTAGCATTCGACTACCAATTTCTCTACGCGAAAGGTGGAACACAAATGCCCATATATGGCTGTGATGTGTCCGGTTAACTTCACCAACCCCTCTACAAATCAATTCCCTACCTTCTGCACTCCATACATCAACTTTAAGCTACTTGGTCCCTTTAATCTACTTGGTCCCTTTAATCTACTTGGTCCCTTTAATCTACTTGGTCCCTTTAAGCTAATGGGTCCCTTTAATCTACTTGGTCCCTTTAATCTACTTGGTCCCTTTAATCTACTTGGTCCCTTTAATCTACTTGGTCCCTTTAATCTACTTGGTCCCTTTAATCTACTTGGTCCCTTTAATCTACTTGGTCCCTTTAAGCTAATGGGTCCCTTTAATCTACTTGGTCCCTTTAATCTACTTGGTCCCTGTAAGCTACTTTAAACCTACTATGGTTGACTACAGATCTGACTGCACGATAGTTCACAATGGTGGTAAAAAAAAACAACCACAGACAACACAATATTAATATCAATTATAGAAAAGTGGAAAACGTAACATTAGAAAAAAGGGGCATAATTTGCCCTCAAGGGAATGGGAATCCTTTTCAGGTGTTAAGGAGAACAAAGTCTGCTTAATAAAAATTTAACTCCGAGTTAAATATAATATTTTAATATTTTTCTATTTGAAGCATATTGATGTGAAAAGCTACAATAGCAAAAATAAATAAATAAATAAGGAAGATTTTAAAATATTTTTTCTTTATTCAAACTGATTACAAAATTAATGTGATATTTTAAACGTGTGTGGTGTGCTGTCATACAAAAAAAATGTAAATAAAAATAAAAACAAACTTTATTTTATTTAATTCCAGATTTCTGTGACGTATGCCTCGACTTACATGCTTGTTGCCTTGAGTATTGACCGCTTAGATGCCGTGGCTCGCCCAATGCATTTCAGTGGAAGTTGTAAGTCATTATCTTGGTATATCATCACATTAGCATAACATCATCATCACATTATGATAATATCATCATCACTTATCATGATCATTACATTATCACTGTGGATGTTGTGAGTAATAGGAACGGTCAACGTAATGCATGTAGGCAAACTGTCTCCATGGTGACTTGATAAATATTATTGTTAGATACAATGTATACATGTTTATTGTTTTCTTTGTCAGGGCTGAGAGCAAAGATTTTGGTCAGCACTGCCTGGGCCTTTTCAATATTATTTGCCGTGCCGGAACTTGTTTTGTTTCGTGTAGAGTCTCGTTTTGGCGGCCCTATGTGTAATATACTCTTCACGGAGTATTGGCAATGGCAGGTATATGATTAAACAAATAATATGTGCGGTTTTCATCCGTGTGCTTGTGATTTTACGTGTTGTGTGTGTGTCTGTGCGGGGGCATTTGCGTGTGTTTGTTAATATGTTTGTGTGTTGTTTCAGTTTGTTTGCTTGTGAATTTGTGTTCGAGAATTTGTGTGTGTTTGAATGTGATGCTTGAGTATCCTTGTGTGCAAACTTTGCTGATACTTATTTTCTTACTTTCATACTATCATGCTTTATATAAGTCAATCTACTTCGTGTCAGTCATTCTACTTTGTGAAAGTCACTCTGTGAAAGTTACTTTACTTTGTGTAAGTCAGACTTCTATGTGTAAGTTACTTTACTTTGTGTAAGTCAGACTAATTTTGTGTAAGCCAGTTTACTTTGTTTAAGTCAGACTACTTTGGTGTAAGTCACTATAATTTGTGTAAGCCAGTTTACTTTGTTTAAGTCAGACTACTTTGTTTTAAGTCACTATAATTTGTGTAAGCCAGTTTACTTTGTTTAAGTCAGACTACTTTGGTGTAAGTCACTATAATTTGTGTAAGCCAGTTTACTTTGTTTAAGTCAGACTACTTTGTTTTAAGTCACTATAATTTGTGTAAGCCAGTTTACTTTGTTTAAGTCAGACTACTTTGTTTTAAGTCACTATAATTTGTGTAAGCCAGTTTACTTTGTTTAAGTCAGACTACTTTGTTTTAAGTCACTATAATTTGTGTACGTGCCCTTCTTCATAAGCCAGTCATCGCCAGAACCCATTTTATCGGGGTGTTGTGTGGTGGGGACAACACAACACAAAAGAATCAAACTGTAAACGCACAAATCTAACGTATTATTTCCCCCACCAGGCGTACCTAACTCCAATAGCTGTCACTTTGTTCGTCATTCCCGCCATTATCATCTGCGTATGCTACGTCATCATCATTTTTATCATCTGGAGAAGTTCTCGGCTCCTGCAAGACAACAGTGGTTCACGCCGGCATGAGAGCAATGGCGCCAGGCGACAGGAAAACAATAGTTCACGGCGACGGGGAAAACAGACAGAAGAAGGTAGGACAAACTGAATCATGGAGACTTACCTTGAAGGGTTCTCATAAATGTGAATGTAAGACAACCTGTCATGGTTTCTTGCCTATAGGGCTCTTATAAACGTAAATGAGTGACAACCCGTCATGTAGATTTATCTATAGGGCTCTTATAAACGTAAATGATGGACAATCTGTCATGGAGACTTGCCTATAGGGCTCTTATAAACGTGCAGACAGTTTGCTATATCCAGGTTCACCGTTTTTACAAGGAGCAGTGAATATAGACAAACAGACTACAGATAGGTTGAAAGACATACTACAGGCAGAAACAGAGATAGACAGAGAGACTACAGACATATAGACAGACTACAGAAAGGCAGACAGATACTAAGAGACTGAAGGCCGATAAACAGATAGACAAACTGATTACTGTCAGAAAGGCAGATATATAGATAGATATATAGATAGATAGTTTACAGAGAGAGAGGAGAGAGAGAGAGACTACAGACTACAAGTGGACTACATTCAGATAGTCAGAAACCAGACAGGCTAAAGACTGGACTATATACAGACAGACAGGAGGTCACGTAAAGTCGAGATTGACGATGCTACTTGACAATTGCATTCATACATGTCTTTACACGAACAAACAAAACATACACACATTCAAGTGAATGGAAGACAGACTTTCATCTAATGACAAAGATAAGCAAATTATGCATTTAGATCAATTCCAATATGATCATCCGCCCAGTTTGACTCACTAACAATCCCTTTTTCTGTGTTTCTGTGCGGCAACCGCTTCTTGGCATGTTTACGAGCCTCTGTGATGACACTCTTCAGCATTAGAGGTATTCAAACTTGGAAATATTTCATAATAGACTTTCAGTCTTTCAAAAACACGTTTCTTGTCAAACATTGAATTATATTTATCTGACTGATTTGTTTAATTTAAATTTCAGTTACCAGACTGATTTGCTTCACCTAAATTTCAGTTACCAGACAGATTTGCTTTACCTAGTTTTCAGTTTCTAGACTGGTTTGCTTTCCCTGAATTACAGTTATAAGACAGACTTACGTAACCTGAATTAGAGTTATTAGACTGGTTTGCTTCACTTGAATTACATTTACTAGACTGGTTTGCTTCACTTGAATTACATTTACTAGACTGGTTTGCTTCACTTGAATTACATTTACTAGACTGGTTTGCTTCACTTGAATTACATTTACTAGACTGGTTTGCTTCACTTGAATTACATTTACTAGACTGGTTTGCTTCACTTGAATTACATTTACTAGACTGGTTTGCTTCACTTGAATTACATTTACTAGACTGGTTTGCTTCACATGAATTACAGCTACTAGACTGGTTTGCTTCACTTGAATTACATTTACTAGACTGGTTTGCTTCACTTGAATTACATTTACTAGACGGATTTGCTTCACATGAAGTACAGCTACTAGACTGATTTACTTCCCTTTAATTACGGTTACTAGAATGATTTTCCTCACCGTAATTTTTAATATTGGTTCATTTCGTGGACAGAGTAAAGAAAACGGAATTTTGACTATAAAGTTAGCGACCACAATGCATGCTGTTTATCCAGTCTCGCTTCGTGTTAAATAAAAATAAAGTGACAGTAGAACGTACACAAAGACAAAGAACTTCATGCGAAACAGTGTAGTTACCAATCTTCATAATCACTACAGACAGCAAAGTTTCTGTATTGATAGGAAATGCGAAATACATGAAAGAGTTATTGTCTTCTGATGTAATTATTGTATGAGGGAGAAAAAAAAATTGAAAATCGAAACAAAAGCTTATTCACACGCATTCTCAATACAGAACTGTAAACGTAATTAGACAGTTTCCTGTTTGTCTGAAAATTTACAATCTCGATGCAACATTTTTCGCTTAATTAGAAAGTTTCCGGTATAGTCCGAATAATCCTTTGCAGCTAATGTGTTATTTTTGATGTTGTTGATTTTTCCTTTCTTTCTTTCTTTCTTTCTTTTTGCTTTCTTTCTTTCTTTCTTTCTTTCTTTCTTTCTTTCTTTCTTTCTTTCTTTCTTTCTTTCTTTCTTTCTTTCTTTCTTTCTTTCTTTCTTTCTTCGTTCTTTCTTCATCTCGCTATCTGTCTTCTTTTATTTCTTTCTATATTTTTAAACACATTTCTTTCTCTTATCAGATTTGCTTAATGGAAGTTTGAGTCCGAGGTCCGGGGCAAGTCGCAGCAGTTCCCGGGGAATCATCCCCCAGGCCAAAATCAGAACGATCAAAATGACGTTCCTTATTGTACTAGGTACGTGTGGGAGGTCTTAGATCAGACGAGTCGAGCCAATTGCTGGCTCTTCTTCAGACCAATAAGAAGTTGTCACCTAGCTACGTGTGTTCATTGCTGTTCACTTCTCTTCAGAGTAACACACACACACGCGCACACACGCACACACATGCACACACACATGCACACACACATACACACACATACACACAGACACACAGACACACACACACACACACACACACACACACACACACACAAGCACGCACACAATGTTGTCAAAATTATTTAGTCCATCTATTCTTCTTTTTCTCTCTCCAAAGTTTCACAGTGAAACAGTAGGACACAAAATATTTAATTACACGTTCATACATCACTATGAAAGACGTCTGAATATAACGATTGACAGACATATAAACACATGAACTTACATTGAAATAGATAGTAGTTTAGACAAAAATACACATACATATTGTGACATCTCTCTAGGTTATGATTATTGTTGTTTATTAATTAATAACAATTAACTAGTTACTAGTGATCGAGAGTTATAAATAATTTTCCCACAAGATCAACAAGTCTATCACTTGTCGGATTACAAGGGTGTCGAAAACCTCTATATATACACAAAAATAAGACAGACGTTGTACTGTCTCCTAATGTTTCATGTACATGGAAACTTCTTCATAAAGAAGTAATAAAAACATTTTATTTATATTTAACGAGCCCCCCATCCACCCACTATTACTCCAACAAAAGTTTTAATATATGTGCAGGGAGGTAAATAAATTTAACAATAAATTTATTAAATCAACAATCAAATAAACGACATATGAATATAATCAAAAGAGCGTTGACAATTACGTCACTTCATTGACTTTTACGTCACTTCACAACAAGGTTCGATTCACGCTAGACAGCCATTCCCTAGCATAGACATCAGCAGTCACATTCATCATAGAAATGATAGTGGAATTTTAGAGATGTAATTATAGTGAATGTAAATAACCTTTTCAATGCTTGTAGCTATCACTGGCACGTGTTTACAATCACTTGGTTTGCAACAAGTCACTCTCTTTCTTATTTGATAATGGTCCTATGTACCCCTTCTTTGTACATTACACAACTGTTCAAAAATTTTCGATGCGGTCACGTGGAGAATCGTCCAAAACTTTGCAAGCACTAACAAAGCACATCATGTGGAATATTCTAGAATCTTCATGTGCTCAAGAACAGCATGAGGAATGTTCAATATAATCTTTGTGAAATCTCAAGACCAAACTCAGGCATCAATTTGAGCCGTATTGGATATCAAACAAAATTCACAGGAATCAACTTACAGGTATACGTTGCTGATAAGTTCGAAGACATTGTTGGATACGCATGTGATACAGTCGAGTACAGTTGTCACTGCAGTCTGACCCAGATCACAAGCATCAAAGAAAAATGGTGCGCTCCTTTCTGCAAAAGTCAAATTAAGGCAGCTCTAAATTTCAGGCATATTTCATCTCTGAACTCCTCTCTCACACACATTCTCACCTTACAAATATTGCAATAATATTCATTACTCGGGATACACATGCAGCATAAGAAATATAGCATCACTCACTCACAAGTATAATGTAGAACATGGTCAAATTAGTGAACATATAAATAATGGTTCATTTACATAAAGTTTTCTCTATTCAAATTATAGATCAATAGCAAACATGTACAAAATATTTCCAAGTCCATTCTTTCTTTGTCGGTCAGTTAACATACCACAATCTAAAGATTGCCTTTATGACCAGACTCGAGTAATGACAATATCAGAGTGATTAAAGTAGAGGACTTTCTTCAACAAAATAATTTTCAGTCCATCCTCATTTGATGAAGTTGTTATGAACAAGTGAGACTAGTTGAAATTGGTTTTGATTGCATCAAAATGTTCTAGCATATTCTCCATCTAAGTTGTTTACTCCAATTCTTGACACTTACAAAAATATCATATGCAGTGCCCAAGGTCGGGTCACGTTAACATTGGCAACAAAATAATTATTAAGATTAGATATAGGAATACACAGTACAGATAAGGAGACAGAAATAGACCATGATAGATAAACACGCTAGCCCGCATACACACACACACACACACACACACACACACAGACACACACACACACACACACACACACACACACACGCGCGCGCGCGCACGCACACACACACACACACACACACACACACACACGCACACACACACACACACACACACACACACTCACACTCACTCACAAATAATAAAACTGTAGGCAGTGATATCAAACAGCTTTTAACCTAATGGAATCCCAAAGACTGGAAATAGGGCCCTTCATGACTGACCAGTATTCCTTTAGTATAAAGTTCCAAGAGGCACTAATGAACAAAGAGCTTCCCCCTTCTTTCCTATAAAACCTTGCCGATTTCTTCTGTCATTAACTCGAGAACATTTCGAACAGAGTTCTTCCTCTCATTCTCCGAAATGGGGGCGTTTAGAAAATATCGAGAGGTTGTATTTTAGGTCTACCATTTGTTGCAGGCAGAAACGTCGTTAATTAAACACTTAAAAGGTAACCGCTGCCCTTATTAAAATAAAATTACGTTATATCAAGCTAATGATTCCGCTGCGAAGTGTACCTTTAACATTGCTAATATTATTACTAGGTTAGTACTTAAGCTACTGCAGCATATACTGCTTTTGGTCTACCTTTAACATTGTTAATACTATTACTAGGTTAGTACTTAAGCTATTGCAGCATATACTGCTTTTGGTCTACCTTTAACATTGTTATTATTATTACTACATTAGTACTTGAGCCATTGCTTCTAAGTGTACCTTTAACAGTATTACTATTGATGCTGTATTAGTTGTGATTCTGTATGGCATATACCGTGTGTATGTGTAATATTGAATGTCACTATTATTATTACAATAGTGCTTCTGTGAGTGTACATTGACTTTTGATAGTGCTACTCAAATTTATCAACGCACTACATTGAGAGGTTTAATCTACCTTAATCATTCCCCCTCTCCACACACACACACACACACACACACACACACACACACACACACACACACACACACACGCACGCACGCACACACGCACACACACGCACGCACGCACGCACGCACGCACGCACAAACAAACAAACAAACACACACACACACACGCACAAACAAACAAACAAACACACACACAAACACACACACACACACACACACACACACACACACACACACACACACACACACACGAGCCCCTCAGGTCCAACATTTTACCAAACGACTTTCACAAAATTGTTTTTCAAGTGTCCCCGCTAAATATTATTTTTGTTCGAGAACGTTTCAGAAAGACGTAGTTTGATGCATATATTGAAATTTTAATTGACTTTTGCTCTGCTATCGGAGGTTAATGTGCGTCATCTAATCTCAAGCGTTTGTATCGAGATCATGAACCAGACGTACATTTAATCCGTTGGAAACTATCACGAACGATCTGCAAGTTATTTTCTCCGAACACGCTCCCTTGGGAAGACTGCTTCTGTTCCAGCACTCCGTAATCAGCCAAGTATCACATTACGTCAAGTCTTGTAGCCTTTCGTGATTAGAGATGTCACGACGTGCAGTGTAAGTGTGGACTAATGCCCTTCTGTGTAGAATTCTACCTGGTACATTAAATGTGAATAAAACGCGATTTACCTGGTACATTAAATGTGAATCAAACGCGATTTACCTGGTACATTAAATGTGAATCAAACGCGATTTACCTGGTACATTAAATATGAATCAAACGCGATTTACCTGGTACATTAAATGTGAATCAAACGCGATTTACCTGGTACATTAAATGTGAATCAAACGCGATTTACCTGGTACATTAAATGTGAATCAAACGCGATTTACCTGGTACATTAAATGTGAATCAAACGCGATTTACCTGGTACATTAAATGTGAATCAAACGCGATTTACCTGGTACATTAAATGTGAATCAAACGCGATTTACCTGGTACATTAAATGTGAATCAAACGCGATTTACCTGGTACATTAAATGTGAATCAAACGCGATTTACCTGGTACATTAAATGTGAATCAAACGCGATTTACCTGGTACATTAAATGTGAATCAAACGCGATTTACCTGGTACATTAAATGTGAATCAAACGCGATTTACTTTGGCACCTTTCGTCGTTCGATATTCGTCAACTTATAAAAAAAACTCGCAACGACTCGCATACGTTTGTAAGTGTAACATTTGTGTGACATGCACCCCTTAGTTACAGGTTATGCTAATTATTTATTAATTAATAATGCACAACTAATTGCAAATAATCGAGAATCTTCATTTATAGTTATTAATAATTTTCCCACAAGACCAACATGTCTTTCACTTGGCGGATTATAGGGTGTTGTAAAACTCATGCCCGCTACACATCAATAAGATAGACGTTTTATTGTCGCATAATGTTCTGCAAGTGGAAACTTCTCACTAAAGGAGTAATAAAAATCCGTCTTTTATTTATATTTACGAGCCCAAATCCACCCACTATTACTCAAATAGCGGTTTTAATATAGGTGCAAGAAGGTTAATAAATTTAACAATAAATTTATTAAATTAACAATCAAGTATACAACAAATGAATCTAATCAAAAAGAGTGTTGACATTTACATCACACTTCACAACAATGTTTGATTAAACGTTAGACATTTTATCGTAGGATAGACATCTACAGTCAAATTTATCCCGCCACAATTTGTATCTTTTTTTGGAATGTGTACATGAAGTGGATAGAGTCTTTTTCACCGCTCAGTGTGTATATCATTACATCACCACTATAATAATAGAATCTGCAAATTTTACATTCTTTTGTCGTCTTTGAGCAGAGATTTTGAGTTGTAATTGATTACTTCTGTATTATTATTGTTGTTGTTGTTGTTGCTTTTACTCGTCCGCTTTCTGTTCTCTTTTGCTAAATTGTTTTCGGATTGACAAAGAGCAGGTTCGTAAATAGGCCGGATAGTTAAGACCGTTGGGAAATACAGAATTTCATCGTTCGGTGTTGACACCAAAAGTGACGTTTGTTCTGAAATGTTTGCAGTGTTCATCGTGTGCTGGAGTCCGTATTTTGTCTTCAACCTCTGCCAGGTATACGGCCTAGTTCCGAACACAAAGGAATGGTTTAAATTCAGCACGTTCATACAAAGCTTGGCGCCCCTCAATTCAGCGGCCAACCCCGTCATCTACGGAATCTTCAGTACGAGAATATGTAAATATCTCAGGTAAATTGTATTCATCGAGGTACTATTGGGTCTTAGTACTAGAATATGTAAATATCTCAGGTAAATTGTATTCATCGAGGTACTATTGGGTCTTAAGTACTAGAATATGTAATTGTCTCGGTTAAACTGCATGCTTCAAGGTACAGGGACTTCAAGTGGATATTTAGAGTGAAAATATCAGGCTGTGAGTATCTCAGGCGAAATTTTTGCTTCGGGGCAAACGATCTTCCGGTGGATCTTAGGGACGAGAATGTGAAAATGCAAATATCTCAGATACACTAAATGACCTCAGTAGTCGTGAATCTTTAGCGCGAGAACATAATTTGAGTGTAAACGGGCGTTAGCGTAGAAATCTACCTTTAGTGCGAGAAAAGGGTGAATGTCTCGGGTATAGTACAGGTTTTAGTGAACAGAGAAAAAAATTCGAACCAGAAAATATATGTATCTCTGACATAATACAGGAGTTATTTCATAACATATTTTTAGTGCAAAAGAGAAAATATATCGGCGTGTGTGCATGGAGAGATACATCTTTAACGCGAGAAAATCTGAATACACCAGATATAGTACAGACGAAAATCTGAAAATCTGAATACACCAGATATAGTACAGACGAAAATCTGAATACACCAGATATAGTACAGACGAAAATCTGAATACACCAGATATAGTACAGACGAAAATCTGAATACACCAGATATAGTACAGACGAAAATCTGAATACACCAGATATAGTACAGACGAAAATCTGAATACACCAGATATAGTACAGACGAAAATCTGAATACACCAGATATAGTACAGACGAAAATCTGAATACACCAGATATAGTACAGACGAAAATCTGAATACACCAGATATAGTACAGACGAAAATCTGAATACACCAGATATAGTACAGACGAAAATCTGAATACAACAGATATAGTAGAGACGAAAATCTGAATACACCAGATATAGTACAGACCTTAGTGTCTATAAACATCTTTAATGCGAGAAAATCTGAATACATCAGATATAGTACAGACCTTAGTGTCTATAAACATCTTTAATGCGAGAAAATCTGAATACATCAGATATAGTACAGACCTTAGTGTCTATAAACATCTTTAATGCGAGAAAATCTGAATACATCAGATATAGTGCAGACCTTAGTGTCTATAAACATCTTTAATGCGAGAAAATCTGAATACATCAGATATAGTACAGACCTTATTGTCTATAAACATCTTTAACGCGAGAAAATCTGAATACATCAGATATAGTACAGACGTTAGTGTCTAGAAATTACTTTATAGCGAGAAAATGTATATATCACTGATACAGTGAATATTTATATGTAAATATTCCGGGTATATTACAAGCATTAGTGAATAGATTCATCTCTACCACGAGAAAATGTATATATCACTGATACAGTGAATATTTATATGTAAATATTCCGGGTATATTACAAGCATTAGTGAATAGATTCATCTCTACCACGAGAAAATGTATATATCTTGGGTATAAAACAAGCTTTAGCGCAAATACAACAACAACAACAACAACAACAACAACAACAACAACAACAACAACAAAAACAACAACAAGACTACTACTACTACTACTACTATACACTAATATTTAAAATGATAACATTAAAATATTTCAGGGTTTCATATCTCATAGAAAATGAAAATTAGATAAATTGTATGATTCTAGGAACTGGCAAAATTCAATGGGAGGGTGGGTAAAAGCTGCAGAGAGACAAGTACATGAGTGACATAAATAAAATGTTCATCTCTCTGGTAAAGTACATGCGATTCCTGAGCTCAAGATTACAGTATCGGACATTGTTTTGTTTTTGTTTTTTCCAGGGGAAATAACTCAGCTGTGCTTCTTTTGCACCACTTAGCTGAGTTATTTTACCCATTGACATTCCACCCCATCCAACGTGGACGCTCAGTTCTGGTTTATCAGCCCCAGATGCTCAAAACCCAAAATGTCATTTTCTGTTAACAGATATGAAAGCTTATATTAGTTCATTCCATAGTTGTTTCCTTCTCCAGTCTTGAAATATCGATGGGTTGTTTTTGTTGTAGTGTTGTCTTTGCTCTTTGTTCAGTCTTGAAATATCGATGAGTTGTTTTTGTTGTAGTGTTGTCTTTGCTCTTTGTTCAGTCTTGAAATATCGATGGGTTGTTTTTGTTGTAGTGTTGTCTTTGCTCTTTGTTCAGTCTTGAAATATCGATGAGTTGTTTTTGTTGTAGTGTTGTCTTTGCTCTTTGTTCAGTATTTTCCGTTTGTTCTGAGATTGTATTATTGCTGTTCTGTTATTTTCTGATCATATTTAAATTTTACAGCAAATGTTAAGCTCAAGTGTAAAAAAGTGTTTCTTGAATTAATTATGAAAAATATACGTTTATGTATGATTTTCATGGCATTGCTCAAAAGCATAATAATACAATTGCAATACTATACAGTATACAGCACCACGGCCGCTATTTGCATTCAGACAGATGGTTTAATCTGACCTTTTGAAAGAAATAGTCGGAAAAAACTTTTATAGGAGGATTAATTATATTAAAATGAATAATGGTACAGCAAAATAATAATAATATAAAAATACTACACCCGGAAACGTGAGTGTCACAGTATCTTAATACCATCACTGTTCGGCATAATGCGTATCAGTGTAATAAACAATAAATCGTATCTTTATGTCAGCTGGTTTAGCACCATAATTATTATGTATAATGTGTCTAAATGTCATTAACAGTAACATTGTATCCTGATATAATAGCTAGCTTAGCACTATAAGTGTTTGGTAAAATGTGTCTTAGTGCCATGAACAGTAAATTATGTCCTAGTACCATCACTGTTCTGTATAATGCCTCTCATTCTCATACTCTTTTGTGTTGTCTTGTAAAAAAAAAAAAATGACTTCTCACTGCTAAATATTTCGTCATCTCCTCCAGACGAATCGATCTGCTTCGCAAGATGTCGGAGCGCAACTGTCGTTGTTGTCATGAAGAATCGCCCGTACCCACATCGACCACTGAGTACACTAGCGTTATCGAGACTGAGGACATTAGACTAAACACGGACCCAAGGGCTGCACAGCCGGCCGCCAGTCGAGTCCCTTACGTCAAACAGAGGCTGAGCGAGGCTGATAAGGTGTTGTTATCGATGCATGTCCGAACGAAGTCTGACGAAGTGTGATAAGCACGTGACCAGTTTCCTAAAGAAGGGAGTCGAATTCTACTATCATGGCAACAGGGGGTCCGGAAATCCCGACAAATTCTCACCCCACCTCCACAATATTCCTGTGACTAACTCTGTCCTGCACTTTTCGCATTGCTAGTGATGTAAACTTTCTGGATCACGTGGTCCTGCTTTGTCTCAATCCTTTGGAGTGATTTGGTGGATGTTTGCCGGTGGCCGACACGCCTTCTGGAATGTTACTGTGTCAGTGTTTCCATGACAACAGTTTGAAATGCAAACTGCCCCAGTATTCCGGAAACAAGCGGACGGCAAAAGAGAAATACAGTTTGGGAGAGGACGTGCGAACTTCCAAACTGTTTAAGGCCTCCTGCTTCTCAGCGTGCCCGACACTTTTACACTCTGAACTTGAACTTGTTAGATGCTGGCAGGTGGACGAAAGAGAGCTTTAATGAGTTTTGCTGATGACATGGCTTTCGTGAAATGCGCGTTATAAAAGTGAAGCCGGTGGCAAGGCTGTCTTTCCTTTGCGGGGAAAGTGATGTCTCACTGTGTAGTGCTAAAATAATTTTCACATAGATGTACTGATGAACTCTCCTTTATACTTAACTTTAGTGGTGAAATTTGTCATACACATAGATGTACTGGTGAAATCTATCATACTGGTGACATTGATCTCTTACAAACAGATATACTAGTGAAATGATTCTGGCGCATATAGACTTGCAGGTGAAATTAGTCTCATAATCATAGATCTGCATGTGAAATGTCTCTCCTACACTTAGATATGTTGGTGAAATGGCTCTCCTACAGTTAGATATGCTGGCGAAATTGCTCTCCTACACTTAGATATGCTGGCGAAATTGCTCTCCTACACTTAGATATGCTGGCGAAATTGCTCTCCTACACTTAGATATGCTGGCGAAATTGCTCTCCTACACTTAGATATGCTGGCGAAATTGCTCTCCTACACTTAGATATGCTGGCGAAATTGCTCTCCTACACTTAGATATGCTGGCGAAATTGCTCTCCTACACTTAGATATGCTGGCGAAATTGCTCTCCTACACTTAGATATGCTGGCGAAATGGCTCTCCTACACTTAGATATGCTGGCGATATGGCTCTCCTACACTTAGATATGCTGGCGATATGGCTCTCCTACACTTAGATATGCTGGCGAAATGGCTCTCCTACACTTAGATATGCTGGCGATATGGCTGTCGGTGATGTAGAGCTTACAGATAAAAATATTATTGTAGACGAGTAAATTTTTGCTGAAAGATGTATGCATTGACATTTGGTATAAAGTTACGTGCGTGCGCGCGCACACACACATACACAAACGCGCTCGAGCGCGGATATAATTATGTTCTTGAAATAGCTCTTATACACTCGTACTCTTTCTATTCAAATAGCTCTTATACACTCGTACTCTTTCTATTCAAATAGCTCTTATACACTCGTGTTTTTTCTATTCAAATAGCTCTTATACACTCGTGTTTTTTCTATTCAAATAGCTCTTATACACTCGTGTTTTTTCTATTCAAATAGCTCTTATACACTCGTACTCTTTCTATTCAAATAGCTCTTATACACTCGTGTTTTTTCTATTCAAATAGCTCTTATACACTCGTGTTTTTTCTATTCAAATAGCTCTTATACACTCGTGTTTTTTCTATTCAAATAGCTCTTATACACTCGTGTTTTTTCTATTCAAATAGCTCTTATACACTCGTGTTTTTTCTATTCAAATAGCTCTTATACACTCGTACTCTTTCTATTCAAATAGCTCTTATACACTCGTGTTTTTTCTATTCAAATAGCTCTTATACACTCGTGTTTTTTCTATTCAAATAGCTCTTATACACTCGTACTCTTTCTATTCAAATAGCTCTTATACACTCGTGTTTTTTCTATTCAAATAGCTCTTATACACTCGTGTTTTTTCTATTCAAATAGCTCTTATACACTCGTGTTTTTTCTATTCAAATAGCTCTTATACACTCGTACTCTTTCTATTCAAATAGCTCTTATACACTCGTGTTTTTTCTATTCAAATAGCTCTTATACACTCGTACTTTTTCTATTCAAATAGCTCTTATACACTCGTACTCTTTCTATTCAAATAGCTCTTATACACTCGTGTTTTTTCTATTCAAATAGCTCTTATACACTCGTACTCTTTCTATTCAAATAGCTCTTATACACTCGTACTCTTTCTATTCAAATAGCTCTTATACACTCGTGTTTTTTCTATTCAAATAACTCTTAAATACAGACAAGTGTTTGTGGAATGGTTTACTTCATGTAACATAGTTTGCACCTGACATGTTGGAAAACAGCATTTCTATTTCATGTTCGCCTGTTGACATCAACGCTAAAGCAAGTGTTGCTGGCGTGAAGACGGAATTAACTTTCGAAAGACTGACACAAATGCTATGGAATATTTCTGAAAAACGGACTAACGCCTCGCCGTTTGAACAAAATTGACGTGAGAAAATCAACAAATACCATCTTACCACAACAGACTTCAACTTGTACTTCAACTGACAGGAAATATCTGTTGTGTCAGTAACAGGCCAGATTCAGTCAATTGGCATTGATATCTGCAGCGTATCAGGAGACTCACCGATACGACACTGAAGCTGACAATGTGCCAGTCTTGCACTGGTGAGAGCAGCGTATCCTTCAGGAGGCAGACGAGATCTGTCGAGATTTTGTCTACAGACTGCCAGTAAGAAGACAGAACTATGAACATTGCTGTGCAGATTGTCTATGAAGTGTTACATCGCCACTGACACAGCTTCGCTACTGAAACTGCTTCGCCACTGACACATCTTC
Organism: Sinotaia quadrata; assembly: GCA_028829895.1. Taxonomy (NCBI): domain Eukaryota; kingdom Metazoa; phylum Mollusca; class Gastropoda; order Architaenioglossa; family Viviparidae; genus Sinotaia; species Sinotaia quadrata. The sequence continues at coordinate 88,785,736 of CM054182.1, read as the reverse complement.
ACTACTGTGTCTTTGAACAGACGAGATCAGTGTCAACGCTCCTATGACCTTAGTGTGGAAATCCTTAAATTCACTGCTTCACTGAGAAGCCAAAGAAAATAAGTAGCCACTGAGTTTACATTATGTTAATAATGAGACAGTTATAAAGCAGTTACCACTGTTGCCTCTGCTATGAGTCAGTACAGAGAAAAGACGCGTGGAAACATACGACTTGTCATCAATTAGATTTTTTTTCAAGCAATGGAGACAGACATAAACTCCGCTGTCATTTGCAAGGAAGACAAAATTTAACAGTCATGTTTTCGCAACCGTAGACTTCACAGAATGACTGCGAAATTCGTGTGGACTGGCGATGAAAGTGACCGTTGCCATTTGCGAGATATAATGAAATACAATTTGGTAAATTTAAAAAAAAAAACAACGGAATACAGATTTCACCTGCTCATGTATATGAAATCGATTCGCAAAATATTTTACTCGTGTCACTATTGTTAAAAGCAATATGTATCAAATATCATCGAACAGTCTACGAAATGAAAACACTGAATTAAGAAGAGTGGTGGTGGTGGTGCTGGTGGTAGTGGTAGAGTGCTGCTGGTGGTGGTAAGGGTATTAGTTACGGCATGGTGTCCATCAGAGTTGTACGCTGTTTGCGTAACTCACTCTTGACCCAACACAAAACACTGGCGAATTTGTTACTGGGCGATCATGTTATAGTAGTGCAATTACCGGAGTGATAGCTATTCACTTGTCCAAAGTGGAAGTGTCCAGGTTGTCAAAGAAACGAAAGAAAGAGGAACAGCTTCGAAGGCAGATGAATGTTTCGGCATGGCTATCGATAGATGTACAGAAAGGACATTTATCTATGGTGATTGTCTGGTGAATCACCAGGATACCGTCCACACGTGTGATATGGTGGAGATCATCACTGACTGTCTGCATATTATGTGGATGAGATTAACTAGTTACAATTTGTGCATTATGTGGTGGAGATTAACTAGTTACAATTTGTGCAGTATGTGGTGGAAATTAACTAGTTACAATTTGTGCATTATGTGGTGGAGATTAACTAGTTACAATTTGTGCATTATGTGGTGGAGATTAACTAGTTAAAAGTTGTGCTTTATGTGGTGGAGATTAATTTGACTCTATACATTACGTAGTGATATCAGTCACTTTGTGTGTATAATGTGATAGAGATTAATGAACAATTTTGTGCTCAACATGTAGTGGAGATTAATCAGATACTTTTCTTCATTATGTAGTAGAGATTATAGTCATTCATTGCTGCTGCCTGGACGAGTATCGGTCAAGGACAGTTTTAGCCAGTTGTGTTATGTTATGCTATGTCAATTTCCAATCAGCCCTTTACCAGAGTGCTGACAGCATACAAAACTCACACTCGGACAGAATATTTTGACACATCGATAGAAAAAGAGAGAGAAACATAAAATAGCATTTTGTGTACTCGAAGTGATGCACATATTTGGATATACAAGAATTCACTGTGAAATCTGTGTCCGCACAGTTCTTGTGTGAAAGTGAGAGAAAAAAACTCATATTATATAACTTGACTTCAATTAGAAATATTAAATAACTTGACTTCAATTAGAAATAGTATATAACTTGACGACTTCAATTAGAAAAACTCATATTATATAACTTGACGACTTTAATTAGAAAAACTCATATTATATAACTTGACGACTTCAATTAGAAAAACTCATATTATATAACTTGACGACTTCAATTAGAAAAACTCATATTATATAACTTGACGACTTCAATTAGAAAAAAATAGTATATAACTTGACGACTTCAATTAGAAAAAAAATAGTATATAACTTGACGACTTCAATTAGAAAAAAAATAGTATATAACTTGACGACTTCAATTAGAAAAAACTTAAATTATATAAAAGACGACTTCAATTAGAAAAAAGCAACATACTACTGAACAGCAATAGCAAACACACGGCAACAAACATACCAAACAGCAATAGCAAACAAACACACACATACACACAAACACACACACGCACACTCACATACAAACACACACACACAAACACACACACACACATCCAAACACACACACACACACGCACACACACATACAAGCACACACACACACACACACACACACGCACACACACACACACACACACACACACACACACACACACACACACACACACGCACACACAAACCAAACAGTCACAATTACCAAAACACAAATACACATAGTATACTGAACTCAGTCACTTTATGAAAAGTGGCAATATTATTTCTGCCACTGTTGACCAATAGTTATAATTCACCAGAGAACTCTCACTGTCATGAAGAATTGTATTTATTCATTAGATAGCGTTCTTTGATTGATGGTTAGTTATCGATTTATACCGAAATAGTTAGCATTTTTATGAGTATAGGCATCGGTTTTACTAGAAATGGCTATCAATTTGCACCAAGTTAATAGCATTTTGAATCAGCAAGTTTACAGTGCTTTATTATTGTTTATTTTCTGATTCAATTTCGATATCGATATAAAATCGTTTGGAATTTAAATGAAATTTATGATTTTGTTAATTAATGTGCTTGCTTCTGATCATTGGAGTAAGATGATCCATCCATCCATCCATCTATCTATCTATCTATCTATCTATCTATCTATCTATCTATCTATCTATCTATCTATCTATCTATCTATCTATCTATCTATCTATCTATCTATCTATCTATCTATCTATCTATCTATCTATCTATCTATCTATCTATGATGGTAACGCACCTAGTTAATGGTTATGTTTAGTATTATTATTATTAATTAATCATTGATAACTAATTACAAGTGATTATAATCTTAATTTGTGTTATTAATAATTCTCCAGCAGCAGACACCACTAGTCTCTCTCACTTGGCGGATGTGTGGGCACTATAAACGTTTTCTCTCTTCCACAGTATTAAAGACATACATTTACGTCGCACAAAATTTTCGCAGGTGGAAACTTCTTACCAAAGGAGAAGATAAATCTGTCTTTTAATCTATATTTAGCAAGCCTTCCATCCACTTACTTTCTTCTCTGACATGGGGTTATCAGTAGGTGTAAGAAGGCAATACATTTATTAAATCATCAATGAAATATACATATAACAAATACAATGTAAAATATTACTTGACATCAATATTTCCATGAAGCCATGTTGAAATAATTTTATCTAAACAGTCTTATATCCTAACACACAATTTAATGGATTATTGTCAATACAAATCACAGGATAGTTCATCAGAGAACAGAAATAGAGTTATTAGAGATAAGTGATACTAGTTTGTATATACCTGATTTAGGTGCTGACTTTCACACATTTTTTAACAAATTCACATGTTTATTGTTCACATTACTACTGTCAATTCCTCATCATTCCCTCATCACGTTGTAGAACACTGACTAGCCACGATTCCCTCATCACATTGTAGAACACTGACTAGCCACTATTCCCTCATCACATTGTAGAACACTGACTAGCCACTATTCCCTCATCACATTGTAGAACACTGACTAGCCACTATTCCCTCATCACATTGTAGAACACTGACTAGCCACTATTCCTTCAAGGCTTACCTGGGCTCTCTTCACTGTATTAGCTTCCTCATGCGGAAGAACAATTGTAGCAGTTTCCAGTAACTTCCTTGTACCAGAAATTGCTCGATGTAGTCAGCATTCATTCCCGACATACATCAATGGAGTTCAGTGAATTCCTTACACTTGCAAACCTCTCACATCTACCATTGTTATAGCGGTATTTAATCAGTAAAACAGGAGATTCTGATAAAATAAGGATAGGCTGCTTTTTCCATGTAAAATTTAATCAATGAACAAATGATAAGTTTCCAGTTTATTCCTTTTTTCCCTCCATTCTTTCTTACATTCAAGTCTCAACTTACAGTTTCCTGCTAGAGTGTTTATTAGCCCAATACCACAGATACAGCATAATAAATACAGCACAATAGTTTATTAACAGGTTCACTAGAAACTACGTCAAATGTTTAGTATACTATATTGTTGGCACCTCTCATAAATGCGAATATCTATGACGGGACAACAATTCAGGACGTCACTTCCGGAACTCGTATGAGCCCCCAAAGGAAACAATTCCTCACAGATAAGACAGACAGACAGATAAGACAAAGACAGACTCAGGACAGATGTTAGACAGACGTGTCATCGAAATGATAATGAAATTGATACAACACTAATGAAAATTTAACAAGAAAAATCAAAGAAAATTAAAATAAGAGAAAGAACAATTATTAAAATGTTTCTAATGACAGGTTAAAAATGAAGATTTGTTATAAACTGATTCAGGGAATTAATTAGCCTCTCCTAAGAACGTAACTTGTTCTTGCACAAAAGTTATTTTCAGTGTCAGTTTTCCTTTCCTAATATCCTTTCCTTTTCTCTAATCACGACTCTCAATTTTAATTACTATATATATGCACTCATTTTAAATGCCCTCGGTTTGAGTACTTAGCTTTTAAAAGTCCCAAGGCGGAAGTTCAACAACGCTGTGAGCCAGCGTCCAAAGCACAAATCTTCACAGCAGTAGCCCTTAGCTGACCAGTGCTAGCTAGCTCCGCCCCTTTTTGCTTCACACGCACAGCAGTCTCAATTGACTGTCTTAAGTGCCCTGATATAGTTGATATATATGGTGGTCTGTTGATTTAGTGATCTGGGTGATTCTGCAAATTAATAATGCAGATTAAGAGACTGCTGACTACAATAGAAAGCATTCAAGTGCCAATGGCTATTAATTTGCCTGAGTACATTGACACTAAGCTGAAGGGAAAATATGAATTAAAGATACATAAATAACTCTCAAAACATTTGATTATCATTACACAAAGTTTTAACTAAGATTAAAAGTCAGTCACACATACCTTCCACGTTTTTCAAACCCCAAGAATCAACGGTAATCTGGTTGGATGACAATAGATCCTTCCTTAAAATATTGAACTCACTGGAGTCTTTCTAGACTTTATATTCAACATTTTTTTTTCTCTCCAAAATACCAGACCATATTATACATTAACAATGCCTCAACCAAATGAAATATACAATTGATATAGATTGGCGCATTTATAAATTGCCTCGGTCCCAACATCCCAAGTGTATGAAGGTATGTAATGTTACATGCGTTACTCTGTGAAATTACTGAAAAGTGGTTTCCAATATAAAGATATACATATAATCTGGGGCCAAATTAAAGCCGTGTGATATTTTATATAATGGGAATAGATTTGTTCTGTTTTAACACACACACACACACACACACACACACACACGCACGCACGCACGCACGCACGCACGCACGCACGCACGCACGCACGCACGCACGCACGCACGCACGCACGCACGCACGCACGCACAAAATACCCCAACAAGAATGCACTTTATCTTGCGATATACAAACACTGTGCCGCTCAACTTGCAATATAAAACAATTGGTTATGCGCTACGTAAAAACGTGTGATGCTATAGAGTACAGACACTAATTGCGATTTAAAAGCACCTGTTTTGCCCTAAGAAAATGTGCGATGCTAAAGACAATACATGCGATATAAAAGCACCTGTTTTGCCCTAAGAAAATGTGCGATGCTATAGACAATACATGCGATATGAAAGTACCTGTTTTGCCCTACGCAAAACTTGCACTGCTGTAGACAATACTTGCATTATGAAAGTACTTGTCTTGTTCTAATCACAATGCTTGCGATTGACCTCTGAGAGTATATGGTGTATGCATTGTGCTCCACAAAAGTATTGAAGTGAGCCGTGAGATCAAATATGTATGATTTGCTTTGAACCAAACTAATGACGATTTCTTGTGGAAGATTAAACCCTAGTATTTTGGAAGGTTTAAATATAAGTGCGTTTGTTGACGTCTCTCTAAGTATTTATTTCAAAAGTTCATTACTGCTTTAAAATGTATTGACGTCTCTCTAAGTATTTATTTCAAAAGTTCATTACTGCTTTAAAATGTATTGACGTCTCTCTAAGTATTTATTTCTAAAGTTCATTACTGCTTTAAAATGTATTGTCATTTACGTGTCTTATACGTGTGGCCAAAATAACGAATTAAAATGCTATATTTATGACTGGAATTAACCGTGTGTTATTTAAATATCACTGCAATTTCAGTGTTGTGGTTTTCAGGAATGAAATTCTAATACTGTAGAACGCTGGTGAAGAATAATGTAATGTAGAATGACACAAGGTTTGAAATTACTGGACCAGGTTTTGCCATTCTAATTTAGAAGAGATAGACTTTGGCGATTTTAACTACCATTTACATACAAAATTACGTTATCAATGACGTCTTGTATGCGTACTTTTAACAAGAATGTAATTGCCAACACAAATTTTCTTTAATGACAGAAGGTCCATAACTCTGTTCGGCCTTTTACAAGTACAGTATTTCTGAAAAGCTGTAACCGACCTAATGTTGCTGCTTTAATTGTTTTGAAATAATGATGGTGATGAATTTGAAAACGACTTATGATGTGATGACGATGTGATGACGATGCTGACAGGGTTTAAGCTGAGTGTTACGACTATTATTACGATGTAAACGTTTGACAAATACTTTTTTGTTGTTGCTACATTAATGGAAACGTTTATCAAGACATAATTACAATTATTTGCAGTCAACTGTAATCACATTCTCTCTTTTATGTACGCTGATTGTACGCCTTTGTGTATTAACATGCATTGTATTCTAATCACATTGTGTTGTAGTCGTTGTATGATATTTTAGCGGATATTTTCAGGAATTGTTATTAATATAATTAGTAATCCATGTTTTCATACCGACATTTCTAAAGAGCATTTAAACTGTTCTTTGTGGACATAAAGTGATTAAAAGTCCACAGTGCATCATAAGAATTATACGTTTCATTAAACTAATGCCACAAGATCTGTTTTGATTGGTATATATCGTCAAGCCAGTTAAAAGGTCTATATTAATTGGTCTCCATCGGCAAGCCAGTTAAAAGGTCTGTTTCATTAACTGCACTATGAAGACCGGTAAAATCATACCAAGGTATAGATGGTGCCTAGATAAGCTGATTGTGCGCTCACTAAAATCAATATTTAAGATCTGCTCTAACTTCGCAAAAAATTGTTACATAAATATATATTTACATGCCATCTTATATAAGATCGTTGATGTCATTTTGATGAAGAAAATAAAATATATTTCTCTATTATTATCATTGTTGAGTAAACAATTTTACGTGTGTCGAAGAATGTAGAAGAAGATGTTATTTTATATTTGTAAAAAATATAGATTAAGTTGGAATTCAGTGCGTGTCAAGACAGTAGAGGAACAAACAATTTTCTGTGCCCCAAGAAAGTATAGAAAGAAGCAATTTTCTGTATGTCAAGAAAGTATAAAAACAAGCAATTTTATGTGTACCAGGAAAGATTAGGAACAAGCAATCTTATGTGTACCAAAAAAGTATAGAAACAAGCAACTTATGTGAATCAAATAGATATAGGAAAACAATTTAATGTGTACCAAGAAAGTTTAGAAACAAGCACATTTCTATGTACCAAAAAAGTACAGAACAAACAATTTATGTTTGTCAAGGAAATATAGATACAAGGAAATATTTGATGTACCAGGAATGTATAAAATCAAGCAATGTTTTAAATCAAGGAAATATATATTTATAAATGTAATTAATTTGTACCACGAAAGTTTTGAAACGAGCAAATGTATATGTCAGGAAAATGTAGAAATAAGAAAATGTTTGTGTCAAATAAGTACAAACGCAAGCAATGTTATGTGTACCAAGAGGGTATAGAAACAAGCAATTTAATGCCTACCACGATAAAGTACAGAAACAAGCAATGTTATATGTACCAAGAGGGTATAGAAACAAGCAATTTAATGCCTACCACGATAAAGTACAGAAACAAGCAACTTTATTGTCTTAATAAATTTAATATATTGTAAATGAAATTCGACAGGCCTACTGAATTTTTGGATGTCACAATGTGATAATAAAAAATAAAAACCGATCGGTCTCAAAGCAAGCCTCGTGGTTTTCATGTGTGAAACTTTCGTTTTGTTCAAAATCAACCAATTTCCCCAGGAATAATATTTATTTACACAAGATAAATTATTATTTGTACCATATATTCAAATGGCAATCAACATAAATCGTTTTCTTCGGATTTTATTCAAGGAAACATCTAACAAATTGACGAAGGTCAACACAAGAAAAAGGTAAGAAAACTTTTTATTTATTTATTTATTTTTGAATTTGAAATAATAACCAGAAAACGTTCAAAATTTAAATAAATATTTTAAAAATGTCCCCCATAATATTTATTTTGAAAATCATTTTAGAATTGTACGAATTATGCTTGCTTTTAATTATTTAGTAGACTAGTAAAAAAAAAAAAACGGTGAAAATGTTCCCAAGTTCAACAAAAAGATAAGAAATCTTTGTATTATTTCTTTGTTTTTGAATTCGAAATAAATTAAAAATAATACTTTTAAGATTCCTTAGTATGTCTATAATAGGTAGTAATTTAAATTTTTAAAATCCATTGATAATTACAGTCGCTTTAAATCTTTTAGCACACTGACCCATTCAGTTATCGTTAAGCGTCAAAAACAGCCTGACGGCGAACGGGTTAATGCCTACCACGATAAAGTACAGAAACAAGCAATGTTATGTGTACCAAGAGGGTATAGAAACAAGCAATTTAATGCCTACCACGATAAAGTACAGAAACAAGCAATGTTATATGTACCAAGAGGGTATAGAAACAAGCAATTTAATGCCTACCACGATAAAGTACAGAAACAAGCAATGTTATATGTACCAAGAGGGTATAGAAACAAGCAATTTAATGCCTACCACGATAAAGTACAGAAACAAGCAATTTAATGCCACCACGATAAAGTACAGAAACAAGCAATGTTATGTGTACCTAGAAAGTATAGAAATAAACTATTGTATGTGTACCAAGAAAGTATAGAAACAAGCTAATGTATGTGTACCAAGTATGGAAACAAGCTAATGTATGTGTACCAAAAAGGTATAGAAACAAACTAATGTATGTGTACTAAGAAAGTATAGAAACAAACTAATGTATGTGTACCAAGAAAGTATAGAAACAAACTAATGTATGTGTACCAAGTATGGAAACAAGCACTTTTATGTTTCAAGAATGTATACAAACAAACAACCAATGTTATGTGTAGCAAGAAAGTATCGAAACAAGCAATCGATAGCAGTTTAACGTCACCACTTGAGCTTGCGTTGATCATTTCGTCACCAGACGTTATCTGATCTGGACTGCCCCAGTGGGACCCACAGCCTCACATTGTGTTTCGAAGTGGAGGCCTCGGTCTGTCATTATTATCTCTCGGTCTGTGTATGCAAGGGAAACAACTATGCATAGCACGAAAATGTAAGTTTACGTGATTACATCCCTTGGTACGTGTGCGCACTTTGAACCATTTAAACACTGGTTTCCTTGTTTGAGAAATCACATTTAAATGTTGAGTGTGTATTTTATAAGTGTACGGTATATATATGGTGCAAAATACTGAACCACTTTGTGCACGTAATTGACAAAACACAGGAGTGTGGTTAATGCCATACCAGCATTACACATTCGAAACTCTATTGCAGGAAGTCTGATTTTCTGGATAGATCCTGTCATACCGATGACAGATGTACAGATTTATAAATAGTTATGCTTTTAGTTTGTCTTAAATTTAGCCTTTGAACCCTTCGTTCAGTTGCATGATCTAGGCTCTCCTTAATGTGCTTTCTGAATATACCCCAGCTCTTAGTTATTCACTTAAATGCTTCCATAATGATGAACACGCCCACCTCTAATTATTCAGTTGGTTATTTACACACTGAACGCGCCCCAGCTATAATACATGAATGAACTCACCCCACTTGTGTTTATTCAGTCATTGTGTTTCCCAACACAAGAAGTGTAATTTTAGAAGGTTTAATGAATTGAGCCTCCAACTAATTAATCTTCAATAACTTCTGAAAATGTATTTATTACAGGCAGACGATAAATCTCGGCCAAACTTTAGCAACTCGTACACAAACAATAAATTATCCGCACCGAGTTTTACCGGATTCAAACCGCCTATGTCAGTCAACTCATATGCTGCTGGTTTCAAAACCGCCCAAACTGGTTTGGCCTTGACATTATCTTTCCTTGGCAGACATTTACTATAGGTACGTTTGCTGCACGACTTTACAGTTACACAGTAATCATTACCCCATTTCTGCTCACCAACCAATCAGCATCTTCCTGAACAAGTGTTACAAATCAAAAAGTCTTATTTTAAAATTTAAAAAGAGGAACAAAAAATATCAGTCCGTCGCCCAAAGAGCAATAAATCAAACAAGTAATCATTGGCATAAAAGTTCTATTTTCACAATTGATAATACTAATAAATTTAATATTTAGCCCCAATACTGATATGAGATTTGAATTTAGGAATTGATATCATTAAACCCATTTTCTGCGAATTGTTGTAATTAGGACTACATTTTACTGACTCACTAAACTGTGAAAACCACGCTTTACTGACTCACTATACTGTGAGAACCAGGCTTTACTGACTCCCTACACTATGAGGACCACACTCTATTGACTCTATATATTACGAGGACCATACTCTTTTGACTCAATATATTATGAGGATCACACTCTATTGACTCCCTATACATGAGGATCACACTCTATTGACTCTCTATACAATGAGGACCACACTCTATTGACTCCCTACAATATGAGAACCACACTTTACTGACTATCTGTACTGTGAGAACCACACTCTACTGACTCACTATCTGTGTGGACCAAACTCTACTGACACACTGTACTATGAGGACCAATGTACTGGGACTTGCTGTGAGAACCACACTCTACTGACTCGCTATAATGTGAGAAGCACACTCTACTGACTCACTACACTGTGAGGACAACACTCTACTGACTCATTATACTGTGAGAATCATACTCTTCTGACTCACTATATTGTGAGAACCACACTCTATTGGTTCACTATACTGTGAGGACAACACTCTACTAACTCATTATACTTAGGACCAACGTACGGGACTTGCTGTGAGAACCACATTCTACTGACTCACTATGCTGTGAAAACCACTTGTAGACTTGCACACCACAGAGCATTCATAAAGTTCTTGATAAATTCTGTCAACCAAGTTAGATATTTCTTAGACATTGAAAATTCAGTAAAGGCCTGTTAAATAGCTCATAGGTATATGATACCTTCAGTAAAGGCTTATATATCATATGCATTAAGTATTCAATAGATATCTGTTGACGTCAGCATGGAGAGTAACATAGTAACATGAGCAGTACAGACCTTGAGAATCATTAAAAACTTGCAGTAGGTATGTATGCGTGAGTGAACAGAAAAAGTTTGCGGGCGGGTGAGAGAATCGGTTAATCATGCGTGAAGGAGAATGTGTGTATGTACAACAAAGCTGCGATGATGATGATGATGATGATGATGATGGTGTGTGTGTGTGTGTGTGTGTGTGTGTGTGTGTGTGTGTGTGTGTGTGTCTTCGTGTGTGTTACGGGCGAAAGAAAATGATAATATATTGCGTGTGTTTGTCAGTGTGTCTGTGTGCAGGGACGAATGGATTCCCTGTACCGAGGATATTCCCGCCACCCATCCGCACAAAAGTAAGTTTTCAGATTTCACTTCAGTGGAAATGATTTTTTTCTTTTTACTTTTACCATTATAGCTGATGGCTAGTTTACAGATGTAGCCTTAAAATGATATTCATTTCAGGCTATTATTTCTGAATTTGTCAAGGCGTCAAAGACGTTTTAACATTTTTGTTGGAAGCCACACTCTTATCAGCACGGTGAGTATTGACCTGCTGACGTCACTGCAGTGTTCACAGAATGTTTTCCAAGTGCATCCGGTCTCATTTGTCTAATCCGTCCTGAAGTCAGAGTGACCATAGAAATTATTGTCGATACTACGTTCTGCACTGTCTCGCAGTTTGCTAGCTTAGATTTGATTATTTTTACCGAGACTAAAACGTAAGCGAAATCTATTTCAGTTCTATATCTCTTAGTATTATGAGTCACGCATCTACGTTCCTTACCATTGCAGAGGAAGGGAGGTAACTATAAACCAGTGAGATGAACGGCCATGTTTAGATTTTGCTACATAAAAGGAAATTTGACTAAATAATTTAAATTATTGTCCTTAATTATCTATTCGTTTTATTTCCATTATTTAAACTATTTCCTTATTCATAACGTTTAACAGATCGAGTCAGAAATCTTTACGATTGATTGAACATTGTAACCACCATTTCTGTTTAAGTATAATCCGAACGTCTTAGCAGGGTATAAGCAATTTAATATTAATTTTACAATAGCATGCACGTACTTAAATTTATAATTTTAACAAATTGTTTAAAATATATATCACATGTATGAAAAGCAAAGCAAAACAAATGACAGTTTAAAAAAAAACGGTTTTCATGCGTGTGTTTCTTTGTTGAAACAGAAAACGGAATCAGTCTAAACTGCATGAAGAAAGAAACAACTAGAGAACCAAGATTACATTCTAACGCTAATTGTGACGTCATTTCTGGAAGACGTTAAATCAATGCTACACCAGCAAACTGAAAGAGTTGGTTGTGTGAACAATTCTCAGGACCGTCTTTTAAGGTAAATGATTTGACCAAATGTATTTACACAATTATAACTGTATTTAAATATCACTGTGTATCACGTATGAATGGGGAAAAACTTTGATTGCACTGCAAACCTTTGGAATAATGGAAGTAAGGAATGGTGGAAGGGGGGGGGGGGGGCAATGCAGGGAAAGGAAAACTGCGATCAGTGTCAGACAAGTACAAACAATATTAATAGAACTAACCACTGAATGGTTTTATACCGGAAGAGTAGCCCAATAAGATAACTGAGTTAATTTGTGCTGTTGTTTCATTCTGACCGTCACGGAAGAAAGGGGGGTAATCAGGAATTGTTTTCTTTGATTATCTCCACTTACCCATCACGTGACGTAACAGAAGTTCGCAAGTGTCGGCTGCGTGTAAATTGACGTGTCAATTAGTGCACTGTCAGGGAGTTTGTTTACATAAACTGTCAGTAAGTTTGCTTATTTTGTGCTTTGAACACTTTAGAAAAATTCATTTGTTAACAATATGTAGAAAACGTGTTTAGTTTTTTTTTTAAAAGTATCTTATTACAAATTTAATTGGGAACTATATTTTATTTTTAGAAGAGTATGCACCTCAAAGTAAAGCACCTTCATAGCATTAGTAAAGTAGGAATACAAACCAAGGAAACTTCACGTCAGGCAAATGACGAATAGATTACATTCTAACGCTAATTGTGACGTCATTTCTGGAAGACGTTAAATCAATGCTATACCAGCAGACTGACGGGTTGGTTGTGTGAACAATTCTCAGGACCGTCTTTTAAGGTAAATGATTTGAGCAAATTTATTTACACAATAACATATAACTGTATTTATATATCACTGTTTATCACGGAAGAAACTCTGAATGCACTGCAAACCTTTGGAATAATGGAAGTAAGGAATGGTGGATTCGGAGGGCGGGGGGAGAGAAAAGAAAGCTGCGATCAGTGTGAAATAAGTAGAAACAATATTATTAGAACTAACGACTAAATGGTTTTATACCGGAAGAGTAGCCCAATAATATAACTGAGTTAATTTGTGCTCTTGTTTCTTTCTGACTCTTAGGGAAATGTGTGTTAACCGAATGTGTAGCGCATGTATGTATCTGTAATGTGTTAACCGAATGTGTATTATATGTATCATCTGTAATGTGTGTTAATCGATGTGTAAATATGTGTCTGTAATGTGTGTTTATCGAGTGTGAAAAAGTATGCATCTGTAATGTGTGTTAATTGAGTGAGTAAAGTATGTATCTGCAATGTGTGTTATCGATTGTGTAAGGTATCTGTAATGTGTGTTAATTGAGTGAGTAAAGTATGTATCTGCAATGTGTGTTATCGAGTGTGTAAGGTATCTGTAATGTGCATAACGTGCGTGAGAATTGAAACAATCAATGAAGACTTCATTAACCATTTTGTCAGATAGAAATTTAGACAGTGATATTTTACATGTGTTCAGTGTATTTTACAAAAGTGTTCAATTCATTACCTGTTAATTAGAAAAAAATATTTGTGTAGCTTATCAGATAAAATTTAGACAGCGTTAATTTACAAGTGTGTAATTCATTAACTGGTAATGAGAAGAATTATTTGTGTAGCTTATAAGATAGAAATTTAGTTTTATTTAACAAGTGTTCAATTAATTAGCTGGTAACGAACATAATTATTTTTGTACCTTAAAGAAGCAGTGACATTTAAAACCTCGAAGTTTGGTTATAGAACTCCGAATCAAATACATTATATTAATGTTTGCAGTTTGTAGTTAATATTTGTTATGATTTCGTATTGAGTTTGTTGTACATTTATTATTCATGTATTTAATAAACATAGTTAAATTTGCACTATTTCTTTATCCGCAGAGATGTTCACGTGTCATTTTCGTTTGATGATTAGTGTGCGGTATTGTACTATATCTTCCTAGCATTATTACCTAGACAGAGGGGATGGGGAGGGCTGAACCACAAATGATTTAGATCGGAACAGAAGAAAGACCAAACCCGCAAAAGTGGCTAGCCCATAAGCTGGGGATTTTAACATTATTATTAATAGATAATCATGAATCTTTTTTGTAAATTCCTTTTCAATAGTTATCACAAGACTGTATGCTTAAACATTGATTGTAAATTTTTCATTCAGTCTAAAATGAACAGTATTAGTGCAGTCTTTATTCGAGGAAAGAATTTCACACGTTAATGCTGCATTATTGTTCAATATTTATCTGAGGTCTAAAATGATGCAAAGTTTTTTTTATTTACTTCTACATTATTGTTCTATATTTACCTGAGGTCAAAGGTTGCAAAGTTTTTTTTATTCACTTCTACATTATTGTTCTATATTTACCTGAGGTCAAAGGTTCCAAAGTTTTTATTCACTTTCTACATTATTGTTCAATATTTACCTGAGGTCAAAGGTTCCAAAGTTTTTATTCACTTTCTACATTATTGTTCAATATTTACCTGAGGTCAAAGGTTGCATAGTTTCTATTCACTTTCTACATTATTGTTCAATATTTACCTGAGGTCAAAGGTTGCAAAGTTTTTATTCACTTTAAATACGAAATGATGTGCAAGGCAGGACTTGTTTTCATTCTATTTGAACTGAAGTGCTAAACTATTTTTATACATTTTATACGAGAACCTAACTGCTACCCAATGTGTTCAGAGTTTTGGCTATAAGTGATGTTCTACAAACTGTTTATAAAGTTTATTTTAGAGTAGTAAAGAACTCTGCTATTGTTTATAAAATTGATTTTAGAGTAGTAAAGAACTCTGCTATTGTTTATAAAGTTTATTTTAGAGTATATAGTACTCTGCTATTGTTTATAAAGTTTATTTTAGAGTATATAGTACTCTGCTATTGTTTATAAAGTTTATTTTAGAGTATACAGAACTCTGCTATTGTTTATAAAGTTTATTATAGAGTAGTAAAGAACTCTGCTATTGTTTATAAAATCTATTTTAGAGTAGTAAAGAACTATGCTATTGTTTATAAACATCAACAGGAATTGCTGCACTCTAAAAAAAATACCTTAATGGCGTTGTGTATATCCAAGAATCATTGTCTGCAATTTGTCGACTCACAATGACATATTTAACGTATGTTGCTTTACTAGAATATTACGTATTTTGACACTTGTAAAATTATCTCCCTTTCAACGTTCAACTTGTGATTGGCTTTTGACACTTGACGTATGGTGTGCCTTAATGTTAAGTCCTTCATAATGTTATTTAGTAAGTGACACTTTTAATGAGGTGGATCAGTGACCATACAATGAGTTAGAGTTCTGACACGTATAATGGGTCTGTGACGCTTGTAAAATAATGTGTGACGCATGTGATGGTGTGAGTCATTGACATGTAATGTGATGTTTCAATGACACTTGTAACAAAATCGGTCAGTGTCCATTATAGATTGACTCCAATGTGCTAGTCATTAGACAGCTATATAAAGAGAAAGAAGTGTTGTTGTTTTTTATATTGCATTAGATTAAAATGAATTGTGTACTATATTAGTTTTTATTATTTTTGCACGCTATTGTATATGCGACACGTGAAATGTATTGTGCATAGTGACGCCTTTAAGTAAAGTAAATATAAAGTGAGATACATGATGGTTCAGGAATTTTACAAATGTTGATATTTACAGTGGTAAATCTAATTTTATAATGTAAATCTTTTATGTCAAAGATGTTTCATGAATTTTACAGTGGTAAATCTGATTTTATAATGTAAATCTTTTATGTCAAAGATTTTTCATGAATTTTACAGATGTCGATATTTCCAGTGGGAAATCTAATTTTATAATATAAATCTTTTATGTCAAAGATGTAGAAGGTGTCAAACAGAGAAAAAATGCAAGTTGCTTGTTTTGTTTTTTCCCAATAAATTTTATCACAATTTATTTTGCAGTCAGTAATTAGTGTGACGTTTAATCACAAGTTAATTTGCAGTCAATATTATGTGTGACATGTTATCACAATTTAATATTCAGTCAATATTACGTGTGACGTTCGTAGATCTTTAGATCTTCAATCAAAATAAATTACTCATTTGTTTCATTATTTTTCTCTTCTTTTCGTTTTAGATCTATAAATAGAAAATGAAAACACAAATGGCGAGTATCGTGGTATTTCTATTTTTGCTGTCAGCAGCGGAAGGTGATTTTCCAGGTATAACATTATAAGCATAACAACATAGTATTTCTTTTATATTAAACACTTTAAATAATGAAAATTAGGAATGTTTAAAAAAATCAGATTATATTCAGTAGTCATATTTAAACATTTCCTCAAATAAATAAATATACACTAGATTTGCTGAATATCTTTTCTGTACCAGGAAAGTTGTACTTAATTAGTATAATATGGCCTTGAAATAAGTAAATGTTTGTAATCAAGTTGCTACATTAAACTATTATTTCCATGTATTATGTTATTACACTCTGCAACTTTATTTCACACTCTATAACAACCTATCAGTATCTATATTTCATTGTCATATGTCATCAAACTCTATAGCAACCTATCAGTATCTATATTGCAATGTCATATGTCATCACACTCTATAACAACCTATCAGTATCTATATTGCAATGTCATATGTCATCACACTCTATAACAACCTATCAGTATCTATATTTCAATGTCATATGTCATCACACTCTATAACAACCTATCTCAGTATTTGTAAAAGTATTTCCATGTCCTATGTTCACTCTATATCAACCTCTCTGAGTATTTGTAAAAGTATTTCCATGTCGTATGTTCACTCTATATCAGGGGTGCACAAACCTTTTAGGCCAGATGGCCGCATTTCAAATTGATAGTGCATGGAGGCCGCAAGTCAGATTGCACATGGATGGCTCAGTAAAAATAAAAAACCACAAATAATGAAATAATGTGCTTTACATTAGTTTTTGTCTTACTAACTTAGGTTTAGTCTTTAGTGAGAAGGGTGAGCCTGAATGTTGTTAACAACTTTGTCAATATTTGGGTCGAGTTTTGTAGTCGCCAGCCTCAAAATCGAACAGAGATTGTTGTCGGTCAAATTCGATCTCAGCTTACTGTTGTTCATGTTCATTACTGAAAACGTTTGTTTACACAAGTACGTGCTGCCGAATTCTGACAACTTGCAAGCCAGGTCCTTGACACTTCTCTATGTGCTCGAGCTGAGACTTCCGTAAAATGTTAAAATGTTGTTCTGCTGAAATGATTACTTCAGTTCAGGTGAACATTGAAGATCAATGACCTCCAGTTGACAGTGATCAGGCACGGACTCTACACTACATGAGAAAGGATTGCGAAAGAATTTGAATAAGTCCTTCTGCTCCTTGAAGGCATCAAAGCGTTCAGTAAATTCCTTCAGCAATGTTTCACAATTGCAATGGCATCTGCTGAAGTTACATTGTTACTCCTGAAAAGCTGAACAAATCGGAAAATTATAAAGATTTCCAGCTTGCAGAAGAGCGTCAACTTGAACGTGGAGGACTACAGTTCCTGGTACATATCAAAGATAAAGTGATCTTTGCCTTGGAGATGCTGGTTGAATCTATTCAAGTGATCTTTGCCTTGGAGACGCTGGTTGAATCTATTCAAGTGATCTGTTATGTCTGTCAGAAATGCCAAGTCTGCCAACCAATGTTTGTCAGTAAACACAGCCGTGTGTTTGATTTTCACACAATAAGGAATTCACAAATTTCCGTTCGCAACTCAACAAACCTTTTTAACATCTTTCCTGGACTCATCCACCTGACATCTGTGTGGTACGGAATGTCTCGATATTCTGCCACGATATCTTCAAGAAATGATTTGAAATGTCGATGATTAAGTCATCTGGATCGTATGAAGTTCACAGAATTAAAAACGAATTTCATGACATTGTCACATTTCAAGATTCGTGCACAGAGCGATTCCTGGTGAATTATGCAATGGTACATGTAGACACTGTCTGTTGGAATTCCATGCCCCTGCAAATGTGACCGCAAATGAGCAACGAATCCTGATGCTCTTCCAGTCATAGCAGGCGCACCATCCGTGGTAACGCTGGCTAGCATTGGCCACTGGACGTTAAGGTTTCCAAGAACGGAAGACATTCCCCAAAATATCTTCTCCACGTCGTCCGCCCATGTAGTGAAGCCATATCGGCTAATTCTTGAGTTATTTCAAAGTACTCATCCACTGCACTGGAAAGCAGAACTAGACCGAGAATATCTTTGATAAAAAGTCTACAGCGGATTATGAGTGAATACGTCAGCGGGAAAAAACTAATAATTCGACGTCTGCACTACTTCCGTGTTCAGATTAATGTTAAAAGCTCCTTGCAGGCCACAAATAATGGTAACATCCTAAAGTTTTCCGGGGGCCGCACCCCTGCTCTATATCAACATCTCTCAGTATTTCCATGTCATGTGTTCACTCTATATCAACCACTCTCAATATTTATAAAAGTATTTCTCTCTCACTCTGCATACCTCTCTCACTGTATGTACACACACACACACACACACACACACGTAAGTCTGTTTATGTGTGTGTCTGTAAGTACTTATATGGACTAAACTTGATTTGCTCTACAAATACATTTCCTATCAATTTACATATCAAATAGATAGACAGACAGACAGACAGATAGATAGATAGATTGATATAGACAGATAGACAGAGAAATAGATAGATAGATAGATAGACAGACAGATAGATAGATAGCCAGACAGACACACAGACAGACAGATAGATAGATAGATTATCATTCAATGATAAATATTTTTATTTTTAATACAAACAGATCAACACGCTGCAGGAAGAATGAATGGGTATCGTATTCTTTCAATTTATTTAACTTTTCAAAACTAACTCACTGCATTCTCTCTTAGAGAAAATAATCAGGGTTTCATTTAGTTTATTCACATCGGGGTGTCAATCTTTGAATGAATGTAACATTTGAGGGGTTGTAAAGAAATGTTAAGGATGGATGGTGGAGTTCTAGATGCTACACTTCCTCGCCATAGTATTGTGAAACTAAATTGTGAGATTGAATAATAAATAAACGCCACTCTTATAGGAAGATTAGAGAAGAAATAGACCCCACTCTTCCACCAGGCACACGCATAAAGGTATCCATTATTTGCAGCATCTAACAGAATTTCGTCTGTATATTAGGAACATACCTTCATGCATTCTGTGAGGATATATTAAACAAATTATGTATTTTTTATAATTATTTTTCTTATTATTAAATCATTCCTTGTATTAACGATTTTTCTCCTGCCTTGCATAGTTATCGAGAGGACTTCTGTTAAAGGATTAAGCTTAGGCTGATGAAATACTTGTTTACGCGTTCATGGAATATAGGTTAGATCAAGGGTGAAGGACACTGGGAAAGTTGGATACCAACAACCCATATATGGTCATTTGCGTTCTGCGCAATGATGTAGAGATAAGTTGTCAACTAACCTCCATGTTCATTCATATACAATCTGAATGAATTGGGCTGGTCAGATGCACCAACCGTAACACATTGTACCCATCTACCAGGGGTGATATAAGATTTGTGTCCACCTTAAGACTGCACTTTAATACATATAGTGGTAATATACTTGTGTATTCTCGATTGTATTCTTTCTTGTGAAAAGTGATATACTATGTAATTTTTGTATTATTTATGTGTGTAGAATATTCCTGATAATTTTAATGATGCTAAAGTTAACATATTTTCCTTATATAATCTAAGTGGTGTTAGCAATATTACACTTGTAAAAAGGTGGAATCTTTACGTGTATGTAGTCATGTTTCCACTGATTAATTGTTATCATGGAAGAGGTAACGATTTAACATGAGTTTCTTGGATCACTAGCAAAATTATATTATAATCGTGATTGTATTATAATGAAGGAAATATATAGTGTAAAGATTTTATTCATAGAACTTTCATGTAATTTAAACTATGAATTAGCTAAATCTAAGTAGTGGGATTGTAAAGAGTAATTATCGCTGCCACCACAAAGCCCATAGAATTGTAATTGCAAACGATACTGTAACATGAATGATTAGTCATTACAGCCAGCCCCGAGCTCAGAAGTTATCTTCGAGCTACTAGATGAAAGACCATGTACCCACCTAGGAATCCAGTCATGAGACAGGAGCCAGGTAGTGAACAGACGGCCTCTGACCTTCGATGCTCTAGTTGTAAAGAGACCTGAGAAACTACTAGAAGGACCAACACAAGCTGTCAATGCCACATCAAATGACTATTGACAATGCACCATGTTTAACTGTCAAATGAACTCAGTTTAGTTAATGACCCAATAAGGACAAATTCTGACGTGTGTGGTTAATCAATTAAGTCATTGGGCTGCACGGTAACACTATATTGTTAGTCACGATCGAATTGTTCATTTCTTTGTTTTCTAATTTAATTTAATTGTTATTAAACTTATTGTTATCTTACCTGTTGTTATATAATTGTTTGTAGCATGACAAAATCTGATTGTGAGGGCTGAGCCGGAATAAAAGAATAAAGAACCATAAATATTAATCTATAAATAAAGGAGAGATAACATTATTCAATTAGAGTAAGTCAACTAACTTATATGGCAAAAGTCGTGAATAATTGGCCGACATTGTGGCATTTGAGTGGAAGATAAGCAGTCCGGCTGTCGCTAATATTAGGAATTATCCAATAAACCAATATTGAAAGTAGAACCTAAATTAGGACAAGGTCGTTAAATGGAAACCGGACATGGGACACATTCTAGAACACCTCTATTATTTAAAAACACACTTTATTATTTAAAAACACACTTTATTATTTAAAAACACACTTTATTATTTAAAAGCACACTTTATTATTTAAAAACACACTTTATTATTTAAAAACGCACTTTATTATTTAAAAACACACTTTATTATTTAAAAACACACTTTATTATTTAAAAACACACGTAGCTTTTTAACTCGTACCGACATTGAGTATTTATACAACGTTTAAATTATTGTACATTGAGTATTTATACAAATAACGTCTAAATTATTGTACATTTCATCCAGAAACACATGCAAACATACACGAAGAAATACCAATATTACTTCTCAAAAACTAATGTTTTCTGTATCTTTTCTTCTATATCAGATAATCAAACATAAATATTTATACATGCACACATCCGCACACTCTCACATATTTGATAACCACAAGTGTAATATGAATTTGGATACCTGTTATAACGTACATTGGTGTATATTAATGTGATCTGCTTCAGAAAAAAATACGGAAGACGATTGGTTGAAATGACATTTTATTTTAGTGTTTTCCTAGTCTGAATGTTGATGCTGTTGATTTACTTTTAGTAAGATAATGACTATATAGACTTTTCTTTTCGTCTTTATTCTGAATTACATTACTCTGTGTTTTGTGTGGTCCTATTATGACAATAGTCTTTGGAACTGTTAGTAGTGTTTTTTGTGATCTTATATATGACAGTTGTCCTTAAGAAATGTTAGTAGTGCTTTTTGTGATCCTATATATGACAATTGTCCTTAAGAAATGTTAGTAGTGTTTTCTGTGATCCTATAAATGACAATTGTCCTTAGGAACTGCTAGTAGTGTGTTCTGTGATCCTATATATGACAATTGTCCTTAAGAAATGTTAGTAGTGTTTTCTGTGATCCTATAAATGACAATTGTCCTTAGGAACTGCTAGTAGTGTGTTCTGTGATCCTATATATGACAATTGTCCTTTCTTATACCGCCCAACACCAGCTGTACATATATATTTCGTATGCGTAATTTACTCTGTGTGTCTGTGTGTGTGTGTGTGTGTGTGTGTGTATGTGTGTGTGTGTGTGCACTTAAAATATGAATCTAACATATCCCTCCCATCCTCTCCCTGAACGGATTTATGAAAGTGACGTAGAGCGTGTAATTCCTGTCAGAGCATTCAGGTCATAGAGATATAGAAAAGCGGTTCCTGTCATAGACATCTAGAAATTGGGTAATATAGCGGTTCCGGTCATAGAGATATAGAAATTGTGTAGTATAGCTTTTCCGGTCATAGACATAGAAATTGTGTAGTATAGCGGTTCAACAAAGTTAATTTTATTTCAACGTTGTTCTGTTAACAGAGTTTTACCGTCACACAGAGAACACAGACAATCGTGCGGGAATATTGGTGACGGTTGTGTTCAAAGGAAATGCTGTGAAGGACTTATTTGTTATGGACCCGGGACACCCTCTATGTGCAAGGTGATCCGTGGTGTATGCGCTCATGCAATTTATATTTTACTAGATATATCAAGCGTTTAAAAAAAAACTCATGCACTTTATATTTTACTAGATATATCAAGCGTTTATAAAACTCATGCACTTTATATTTTACCAGATATATCAAGCGTTTACAAAAAAACTCATGCATTTTATATTTTACTAGATATATCAAGCGTTTACAAAAAAACTCATGCACTTTATATTTTACTAGATATATCAAGCGTTTACAAAAAAACTCATGCACTTTATATTTTACTAGATATATCAAGCGTTTACAAAAAAACTCAGGCACTTTATATTTTACTAGATATATCAAGCGTTTACAAAAAAACTCAGGCACTTTATATTTTACTAGATATATCAAGTGTTTACAAATAAAACTCAGGCACTTTATATTTTACTAGATATATCAAGTGTTTACAAATAAAACTCAGGCACTTTATATTTTACTAGATATATCAAGCGTTTACAAATAAAACTCAACATTTTTAAACTTAACTTTTTTAAATCTATACATCTCACTGACACTTGGTGTACAACTCAATAAGTCATTTTTGTTTCACTTTGTCACTTTGTAAGAAACAATACATCTCACTGACACATGGTGTACAACTCAATAAGTCATTTTTGTTTCACTTTGTGGAAAACAATACATCTCACTGACACTTGGTGTACAACATTTATAAATTCTTATGTTTCCTTAAAACTTCTTGTGCATCAAAGGGACATAATTTATTTGAATACACATAATATTTCGTTACACGCGTTTTTTATAGTTTAAATGTTCTTGGTGAATAAGATTTCACTTTGACTGTAGTATTTTAGTTTAAAAATCTTGATAGCTAAGTTTAATTCTTTTACTATAGTTTTATAGTTGGAAAGTATTTGCCAGATAAAATTAATACTTTGACTGTAGATTTATAGATTAAAAGTTTTGACAGATAAAATTAATAACTTGACTGAAGATTTATAGTTTAAACGTTTTGAAAGAAAATTAATACTCTATCAACAACTTAAGGTAGTGTATAACATAAATAGGCAAGTTAACCTAGATTAACTTCACATGATAGCAAACAACATGAATTGGAACATAGAACTACATTAACAACATACAGCAGTGTATGAATAAAATGGGTAAATTGATCTCTCCTAACAACATAAATCAGAGTACAAAATTAACGGGCATGTTGACCGCTCTTCATAAAATACAGTAGGGTACATCATAAATGGGCAAGTTGACCGCTCTTCAGAAAATACAGTCGTGTACATCATAAACGGGCAAGTTGACCGCTCTTCAGAAAATACAGTAGTGTACATCATAAATGGGCAAGTTGACCGCTCTTCATAAAATACAGTAGTGTACATCATAAACGGGCAAGTTGACCTGAATGATCAAACCTCTAACAAATATTGGAATCTTGTTACCTGGAGATTCAGTAGAAGACTATTAGCAGCATTGCATCTGGGGGGAATTTTATATTACCAATGTCAGTCTCTCCTGAGACTAGGGAATTAATTTTAGCTAGGTCACTTTTCATAAATATTAAAATATATTATTTTAAACAGTATAAGGTGTACTTGGTCGTATTTCATAAATAGTAAAATATAATTTTAAAAAAAAGGTAAACTGTTTTCAAAGTGAAAAAGGCATTAACACATTTAGTCCAGTCATATAAGTTATAAAAAGAAACAGACCAAACAAATTTTGAAATACAGTTTGGGACAAATGGAAACTAATTAAAAGAAATATTTAAATTGTAAATCCGACCTTGTAGTGAGCAAAGTGAGAAGGCATTAAAAACTTCCTTGACCCAGATATGGGTGAAGTGTATTGAGGGCATCACGAGACAATGATGATAGATCGATGGACAAATTTGAATTACTTCTCTTAGAGACACCTGTGTTTTAGCAAGTTGTAGAGAATCCGGTCTTAAAGTAGAGATCATATAAATGTGTGTGGTTTGAATGAGTCTAAATGAATGTGAGAAGAATGAGTATTTGATTGTGTGTGATTGAATGAGTCTAAATGAAACGAGAAAAAAGAATGACTAATTGTGTGTGACTAAATGAGTCTAAATGATGGAGTGACTGATTGCGTGACAAAATTAATTAAATCATTGATACAGTGTTTTTTCCACTTTGTTTCAGAGTTCAAAGGGTTTTTCCGTAAAGCCATTGCTGCCTGTTCCCTTCTTCAGTTTGATTGTGTGGTGGTTTTCAAAACCTTCGCCCATCACTTGGTTTGGAGACTACTGAATCTTCTCACCTCTAAATACTTGTCCACTGCAAGCTGTGAAAATCATCAATACCGTGACGTCATTTGCTTGCTGCATGACTGGAAGGAAGCCTGCAGTTGGTGCAAGAAGTATTCCCTTTAAATTTTATTCAGTTTGTGTTCTCTATTTGTGCCAAGTATTTCACAAGAGTGTTTTGTCAAGATATTAAAGAATTTGTGCCAAATATTTTACAAGACTCTTTTGTCGAGATATTAAATTATTTTGCTCTATTTTTTCCAAATATTTCACAAGTCAGTTTTGTCGAGATATTAAAGGAAGAACTGTAAATGAACTAAAGACTATCTTGGGGAAAACAAATAGTTAGGACGATTTATTCTTAGTGCTGGCTAGATCACTTTGAGATAACTAGATATTTGTCTCGAAATTGTAACTTATGTGAATTTTGATTTGATTGTTTTTCCACTCATCTTTATGTCATTCATTGTCATCTTCATTTTATGTAAAAATTCATCTTGTCATGTATGTATTGTCCATGTCTTTGTTCTATATTTTGTGAAAAATACTCACTGGTGACTCATGAACAACTGGGAATTGTCTCCTGCAAGTGCTTTTGTCCTAGATTGGGCAACCGACAAGTTGTGGATATCGTCTGAAAATAAACAAATTTTGTAGTATAAGTTCAAATTAGAGGAGGAAAAATTATTAGAGGAACCTATCACAGTCTGACACTGGTTAAAACAGAAAAGGGGGAGATAAGTTGTGCTTTAAAAAGTTTGTGTTGTAATGCGAGTTAGTGTACCCTAGGCAAGAGCCAGAATAAGCTTTTCTTAAAAAATATAAAAGACTCCACGCTTAGACTAGTTAAATGTGATTTATTTTCTGGACTTGTTCTCGATCTGTATTGTATACTATAATAATGACTGGACTGGTTCTCGGTCCTCATTATATACAAAAACTATTATTCTGATTTGTACTCTTTTTCAGTCACCTTTGTGCAAGCAAATGTCTTTCTCTTGATTCCTTATTTAGCCGACTTTCAACTGTTAGCAATCAGGACTCGGCAAATTCAAGCTCCCAACCTTTCAGTGTTTAGCTTTTCTCCACTTTCCTCTAAAACTTCCTCAAATGTAGTTAGTGAAATCATTCTCATACACAGATACACTCATGCATACGTACATACATACAGACATACACACACATACACACTCGTATACACACGTACATAATAGGTTGATACACACATATGGACACATAATTATACTAATGTACACACACATACACACATGCATTTACATATGTACAAACACATTTTCACACTTAATTTCAAGAAACCAAAATGACGGTGATGTCATAGAAGAGAATGACGATCATAGGGAGTGAAATAAAGGTCATCGTAATGAGGCGTCGCTGCAGAGTACACAGACGTGTCATCGATAATGATCTGGATACAGCCAACCACCTTTGAGCAACCACGACAACAGTCATTAATCTGAAATTATATATTCTTGTGGATTGTCGTTTACAGATTCTAGCGTATTAAGTACAACTCAGTGTTTAACTCACTGTTATATTATTACAATCTATTAGTATTATCATTTTATTGTCTTCTATACCGTTAGGCTTTGTCAAGATGTCTAATTGATAGTGACGTCAATTACCAATTCATCGTTGCGCAGACAGTTAATCGCGCGTCACTTAATTGCGGACTGTTCACTGCGCGACAACTTAACGGACGTACTTTTAATCGCTCACCACTTTCACGCTGCTGGGAGGTGACAGAGGCGACAGGCCCAATAGGCTAGCCGTTGCTTACATGTATATCAGCTATTAAAAGTAGCCATTGTGCACTGTATTCACAATGCTAATATTTATGTATTTATAATTTAACGGTAGACATTGTGCACTGTATTCACAATGCTAATATTTATGTAGTTATAATTTAAAGGTAGACATTGTATACTGTATTCACAATGCTAATATTTATGTAGTTATAATTTAAAGGTAAACATTGTGCACTGTATTCACAATGCTAATATTTAGGTAGTTATAATTTAAAGGTAGACATTTTTATAAACTTTTTTTTCATACTTTCATTTTTTTTCCTGTGTACGTGATTTTATATACTTTTTTTGCGACAAAAAAACCCCACGTTTAACTGATGATGATTAACTGTCATGCGAGTAACTGTCTTTGCGATTATATGTCATACCTTTTAAGTGGTTCGAGTTATGTGGTGCGTTTGAGTGACGCGTGATTAAATGTCTATAAAACACTTTTCATATTTATGTAACAATTAGCAATGATTCAACAACAAATTTGTTGCAAAATGTAGTGACAAATGTATAAATTAAAATAATGCCAATTCATCCTTATGTAAAAATTAACAATTTCAAAACAACAACAAACTTCACAACCTCAAAAAACAAACGTTACGTGACTGCCATGTCAGTAGACGGGCTCGCGGGGAATGGTTAAAGATACGTTAGACGTTAACGTGATGCTGTAGTAGTTTTATTAAACACAACAACTACAGTTCGTTTTAATATTTAAAAATACTGATATTTAATAGTTTTATTAAACACAACAACTACAGTTCGTTTTAATATTTAAAAATACTGATATTTAATAGTTTTATTAAACACAACAACTACAGTTCGTTTTAATATTTAAAAATACTGATATTTAATAGTTTTATTAAACACAACAACTACAGTTCGTTTTAATATTTAAAAATACTGATATTTAATAGTTTTATTAAACACAACGACTACAGTTCGTTTTAATAAAAATACTGATATTTAATAGTTTTATTAAACACAACAACTACAGTTCGTTTTAATATTTAAAAATACTGATATTTAATAGTTTTATTAAACACAACAACTACAGTTCGTTTTAATAAAAATACTGATATTTAATAGTTTTATTAAACACAACAACTACAGTTCGTTTTAATAAAAATACTGATATTTAATAGTTTTATTAAACACAACAACTACAGTTCGTTTTAATAAAAATACTGATATTTAATAGTTTTATTAAACACAACAACTACAGTTCGTTTTAATATTTAAAAATACTGATATTTAATAGTTTTATTAAACACAACAACTACAGTTCGTTTTAATATTTAAAAATACTGATATTTAATAGTTTAGAGAAAATAGAAGTTTTGAGTAAAACATGGCTTCCATTTAAATGTAATAAAATGAGTGTTAGGTAAAATGCACATTATGAAAACAAAAAACAAAAAAGAAAGGGTGACTGACTTTCTACTACATTGTTACAAATACAGAGAAGAAAGAAAATGCTTGACTGACACATTGAGACTATTACATTTACCAATTACCACACAAACACTACTCTTTCCAAATAAATGTCACCAAAATCATATACACCAAGCCATCATCACATATGTCATTCACACAAACACACTTCATCTTCTATAAAAATAAATATTAATAAAACCCACCACACATACACCACCACACAATAAGTAATTAAAAAGAAAACCACATTCTTAAAGGATGTTATAAATGGCTTCCTCATAATTAAAAAAAATTCTATACATATGTTGACACAATTCCTAGGAAAAAACAATGCATACAATACCTGACACACTAATAAAGAAAGTAAGTAAACTGTAAACAATGACAGGCAAGTGGAAAACTAATTCCATGGCTTCCATAGGTCTTCAACAACTTTTTTTCGAACATTGCTACCCTCCTAGAACAGAGTAAGGAGGAAGCCCCACAGGAACTCTACAGAAACTGAGAATCATCAAGAAGATGAAAAGTTTCCACGCAATTCCTGTGGGGAAAAGAAGTCATTGTAAAGAAGAAAAAACTTGTAAATGTTGTGACAAATGTATAAATTAAAATAGTACCAATTCATCTTTATGTAAAAGTTAGCAATTTCAAAACAACAACAAACTTGTTGTAAATGTTGTGACAAATGTATAAATTAAAATAGTACCAATTCATCTTTATGTAAAAGTTAGCAATTTCAAAACAACAACAAACTTGTTGTAAATGTTGTGACAAATGTATAAATTAAAACAGTACGGCGTACACATGTACTCTGTCTTTCCTAAACAAACTTAAGAAATTGTTTCTAGTAATGAATTAATTACATGTTAGTGTACTTATTTTTTACCATTATTGTCAGAGGTCATGACCCGTCAGTATTAAAGAATTAGTGAGAGTAATGATTTCTTCTGTAGTCAGTATTAAAACACAATTCTGTAGTCTGAATAAATACAAAAATCTTCTTGTAAACATGTTGTCTGAAGGAGTACTAAATTCTTGTTGTAAACATCTGTGTCTGAATGAATAAAAAATTCTAGTTGCAAACATATGTTGTCTGAATGAACACAAAATGACAGTTTGAAAAAAAATGTTTCCATGCGTGTGAATCTTTGTTAAAAATAGAAAACGAAACCAGTCTAAACTGCATGAAGAAAGTAACAACTAGAGAACCAAGGAAACTTCACATCAGGTAAATGACGAACAGAATTACATTCGTGCTGTTGTTTCATTTTGATCGTCACGGAAGAAAGGGATTTAATCAGAAATTTTTTCTTTGATTATCTCCACTTGCCCATCACGTGACGTTACAGTAGATCGCAAGTGTCGGCTGCCGGCAAATTGACGTGTCAATTAGGTGCACTGTCAGCGAGTTTGTTTACATACACTATCAGTAAGTTTGCGTATTTTGTGCTTTCAACACTTTAGAAAAATTCATTTGATTGTTTATGTTAGATGATTGATAATTATGTTAACAATAAGTAAAAAAAAAACGTGTTTAGATTTTTTTTATTTCTTAATTTTTAAAAATTTAATTAGGAACTATATTTTTAGAAGAGTATGCACCTCAGAGTAATTCACCTTCATAGCATTAGTAAAGTAGGAATACAAACCAAGGAAACAGGTACATGACGAATAGATTACATTCTAACGCTAATTGTGACGTCATTTCTGGAAGATGTTAAATCAATGATACAGCAGAATACTGAAAGTGTTGGTTGTGTGAACAATTCTCAGGACCTTCTTTTAAGGTAAATGATTTGACCAAATATATTTACACAATTATGTATAATTGTATTTATATATCACTGTGTATCATGTATGAATGGGAAGAAACTTTGATTGCACTGCAAACCTTTAGAAGTAAGTAATTGTGGAGCGGGGTGGGGTGGGGGGCGGATGCAAAGCAGGAAAAAGAAAGCTGTGATCAGTGTCAAATACAAACTTTATTAGAACTGACTGGATTATTTTATACCGGAAGAGTAGCCCAATAAAATAACTGAGGTAATTTGTTTTCATTCTGACTGTCACTAAAGAAAGGGGGATAATTAGGATTTTTTCTTTGATTATCTCCACTTGCCCATCACGTGACGTTACAGAAGTTCGCAAGTGTTGGCTGCGAGCAAATTGACGTGTCAATTATGTGCAATGTCAGTGAGTTTGTTTACATATATTGTCAGCAAGTTTGCTTATTTTGTGCTTTCAACACTTTAGAAAAATTCATTTGATTAATTGTTTATGTTAGATGATGGATAATAATGTTAACAATAAGTAGAAAACATGTTTAGTTTTTTTTTTAAAGTTTCATATTACAAATTTAATTAGGAACTATATTTTTAGAAGAGTATGCACCTCAAAGTAAAGCACCTTCATAGCATTAGTAAAGTAGGAATACATGAGAGAGTTTTCTCTAAAGGAGTAAGTACTTGATTTTACATAAAAAGCCTGACTGGAGCTATTTTATCTCATTGTGTGTACCACGTCTGGACTATAGAGTGGTGTGAGACCTTGTATTGTTTGTCTACACCAAGTCTGGACATCTTTCTATCTTATCATGACTCGAGAAGAAAGACTTTTGCATGAATATTCTCTGTATTGTATAGAGTTGACGGGTTGTTTTATGTCCAAACACAATTCTTTATTCACATCCTGTGTAGCATTGTCAGTACCCAAAATCTAGACAGTGGTTGGTCATCAGGGACTTTGAGACAAGTTCTAATGGAGCAAAACTGGGCCGGGAGAATAATATTCTATGCCACCCACATTTTGGTACTATCACCACCATACACAGATTTCAGCACAGAACAGAGGGTTCCAGTATTATAAAATGTGGGTCAAGTATTGCAAGTGTGTACAGCCTTCACTCATCAGTAGGCCGTGTTTTGTGAGTGTGTACAGGCTTCACTGATCAGTTAGCCTTGTTTTGTGAGTGTGTACAGGCTTCACTCATCAGTGGGCCGTGTTTTGTGAGTGTGTACAGGCTTCACTCATCAGTGGGCATTGTATTGTGAGTGTGTACAGGCTTCACTCATCAGTGGGCCCTGTTTTGTGAGTGTGTACAGGCTTCACTCATCAGTGGGCCGTGTTTTGTGAGTGTGTACAGGCTTCACTCATCAGTGGGCCCTGTTTTGTGAGTGTGTACAGGCTTCACTCATCAGTGGGCCTTGTTTTGTGAGTGTGTATAGGCTTCACTCATCAGTGGGCCCTGTTTTGTGAGTGTGTACAGGCTTCACTCATCAGTGGGCCTTGTTTTGTGAGTGTGTACAGGCTTCACTCATCAGTGGGCCGTGTTTCATCGTCGAGCGTGTTATTGCCAGGTGTCAGGAACTATGACTTTTTCATTTTGCCAGTGTGTTGGCAAGTGTGACTTAACCACTTCATTACATGCAGATATGTTTCCCTGCATTAACATTTCAGCATTTATTCTAACACTTTTAAGTATGATTAATTTTTAGAGGTGCACTACTTAGGTAGGGTAGTTATAGTTTATAAATATTAGTGTCATAAACATTTGGGTTTTCAACCTGAACCATTTCTGCATAAACATTTAACTTCAGTAAATAATTATTTAGTGACATCTTGCTGTTATCACCGCTGTTCTAGTTAAAATTTATTGGCATTGGGTTTTTCACCCACTATTTGCAATTTCAATAGTTATCACAAAACTGTATGTACATTTTTCATTCAGTCTGAAATGAACAGTATTAGTGCAGTCTTTATTCGAGGAAAAAGTTTTACACGTTAATGCTGCATTAATGTTCAATATTTACCTGAGGCATAAAATTATGCAAAGCTTTTATTCACTTTCTACATTATTGTTCAATATTTACCTGAGGTCAAAGGTTGCAAAGTTTTTATTCACTTTAAATACGAAACGATGTGCAAGGCAGGACTTGTTTTCATTCTATTTGAACTGAAGTGCTAAACTATTTTTAGACATTTTCTACGAGAACCTAACTGCTACCCAATGTGTTCAGAGTTTTGGCTATAAGTGATGTTCTACAAACTGTTTATAAAGTTTATTTTAGAGTAGTAATGAACTCTGCTATTGTTTATAAAGTTAATTTTAGAGTATACAAGACTCTGCTATTGTTTATAAAGTTTATTTTAGA
Organism: Sinotaia quadrata; assembly: GCA_028829895.1. NCBI lineage: Eukaryota > Metazoa > Mollusca > Gastropoda > Architaenioglossa > Viviparidae > Sinotaia > Sinotaia quadrata. Next base: position 88,753,054 of record CM054182.1, on the reverse strand, counting down.
GTAGTAATGAACTCTGCTATTGTTTATAAAGTTTATTTTAGAGTAGTAAAGACCTCTGCTATTTTATTAAGTTTATTTTAGAGTAGTAAAGAACTCTGCTACTGTTTATAAAGTTTATTTTAGAGTAGTAAAGAACTCTGCTATTGTTTATAAAGCATCAACAGGAATTGCTGAATTTTACAAATGCTGATAATTACAGTGGTAAATCTAATTTTATAATGTAAATCTTTTATGTCAAAGATGTTTCATGAATTTTACAGATGTTCATATTTACAGTGGTAAATCTGATTTAATAGTATAAATCTTTTATGTCAAAGATGTAGAAGGTGTCATACAGAGAAAAAATGCAAGTTGTTTGTTTTGTTTTTTCCCAATAATTTTTATCATAATTTATTTTGCATTCAATAATTAGTATGACGTTTTATCACAAGTTAATTTTCAATCAATATTATGTGTGACGTGTTATCACAAGTTAATATTCAGTCAATATTATGTGTGACGTTCGTAGATAGTTAGAACTTCAATCAAAGTAAATTAGTCATTTGTTTCATTATTTTTCTCTTCTTTTCGTTTTAGATCTATAAATAGAAAATGAAAACACAAATGGCGAGCATCGTGATATTTCTGTTATTGCTGTCAGCAACGGAAGGTGATTTTCCAGGTATAACATTAAAAGCATAACAACATAGTATTTATTTTATATTAAAAAATTTAAACAACGGAAGGTGATTTTCCAGGTATAACACTATAAGCATAACAATATAGCATTTCTTTTTAACACTTTAAATAATGAAAATTAGGAATGTTTAAAAGAAATCTGATTATATTCAGTAGTCATATTTAAAAATTCCCTCAAATAAATAATTATACACTAGATTTGCTGAATATCTTTTCTGTACCAGGACAGTTGTACTTTATTAGTATAATATGGCCTTGAAATCAGTAAATGTATGTAATCAAGTTGCTACATTAAACTATTATTTCCATGACTTATGTTATCACGCTCAACCATTTTATTTCACACTCTATAACAACCTATCTCAGTATCTATATTTCCATGTCTTATGTTTACTCTCTTGGTTGATATAAACCATTCTGAGTATTTATTAAAGTGTTTCCATGTCTTATGTTCACTCTATATCAACCACTAGTATTTATTAAAGTGTTTCCATGTCCTATGTTCACCCTATATCAACCTCTCTATGTATTTATAAAAGTATTTCCATGTCCTCTGTTCACTCTATATCAATCACTCTCAATATTTATATTTCTCTCTCACTCTGCATACCTCTCTCTATGTATGTACACACACACACACACACACACACACACACACACACACACACACACACACACACACACACACACACACACACACACACACACACACACACACACTTATACAAGTAATTCTGTTTCTGTGTGTGTCTGTAAGTACTTATATGGACAAATTTAATTTGCTCTACAATACATTTCCTATCAATTTACATATCAAATAGACAGATAGATAATGGACAGACAGACAGATAGAGAGATAGATAGATAGATAGATAGATAGATTATCATTCGATGATAATTATTTTTATTTTTAATACAAACAGATCAATACGCTTTGAGAAGAATGAATAGGTATCGTATTCTTTCAATTTATTTAACTTTTCAAAATTACGATTTTAATAATACAAATTAAATGCTTTATTTAATTTAGAAATATATTTTCATTCCTTCTTAAGTAATCACAACTTTACAACGATTGTTTGACTTCTTAAATATTATTTGATGTTAATTAAAATAAATACATTTTAATCCAAGTTTTCTTTGAATTCTTAAATATTATTTGATGTTAATTAAAATAAATGAAGTATAATTTAAATTTTCTTTCACTTCTTAACTATTATTTGATGTTAATTAAAATTAATACAGTTTAATTTAAGTTTCCTTTTATAAAATTGAAGTGAAGAGAATTTCATTCCAATTAATTTAATTATAAATAATTTATTTAATATAATTTAATTTATTTAACCTCGTTGAAATTAACTGAATTTATTTAATATTTATTATTTAATTCAAGTAAATATGGTTCATTATTTTTTTCTATTTTTCTTTACTTTCTTTTGAAAATGATTTCGGTTTAATTTTATTTTAATTTTCTTTACTTTATAAATATATTCCTTCTGACTGTTGCTTTCAAAGGAGTATTGTTTATGTTTATTATGTTAATCTATTAAAATGAATTATTTATATTTTATTTTATTTTATTTATTTTCTTTTTTAATGAATTTATTGTCATGAGATATTTATGTAGTTTTGAATATTAATGAAAGTAATATGTTTACTGCTTTAGGAAGCAATCAAATGTGTACCTTTTCTTGACAATACTTGAGCATTGTAATTCGAAAACACGTTTTCCTTTCCCACTCATACAACAACTATGTGAATGTCTAAGTACTAATGAGAAGACACCGCAGTCCTAATACCAGATCTAGACACCAGTTGAATGAAGCATTGCGAAGTTAGAATATCACTCACATAGACAGCAATGGTATGACGTCACTTTTACAACAATCATCCAATACACAAATTTTTCTCAGCATGGTCGCTCTTTTCCAGTACACCAGAATTATCAGCACTACAAATGTCGCTCTTTAAAAGTTTCAACACACACAATTATCAGCACAATAAACGTCGCTCTTTTCCAGTTTCAACAGAATTATCAGCACTACAAATGTCGCTCTTTAAAAGTTTCAACACAATTATCAGCACAATAAACGTCGCTCTTTTCCAGTTAAAAAGCAATAATCTTAGGTAATCCCAAAACACAACTGTCTGGCCGCACGTGTTAGGAGGATGGAAGATATTTAATGTAGAAGAGAAGATTGATAGTTTTAGAAGATTGCTCGAGCACCCCCCTCCCATCGATACATACAGTCAGGACAGTAAGTAAGTACAAGTGACAGACTATAACATATAATCTGTAAGTGCGTCACTCTAAATTGAGTGGTCTAACTATCCATTTTAAATGTATTCAACAAGAAATAAATTAAAACAGCATGGTTACATATAGCGAATAACTCGACAGTTACAATTAGAGTTTACAAATGGTTACATATAGCGAATAACTCGACAGTTACAATTAGAGTTTACAAATGTTTATAGTTCATCATCAAGACCATGTGTTTTGATAAAATAATGTTCAGTTTGAGTCCTATTGCACTGTGGTAGTTATTTTGTATTAGCAAATTAACAATGAGTTCATAAGTTAAAACTGAATGTTTTTAGTGGATTCTAAAAATGTACTTTGATTAAAGTTTGATTGGATTTGATTGAAGCTGTGTAGTTGTTGACTTTATCATCACTTGTGTTTTGGGTTGCCAACCATGACATCTAGGGTCCTAGTGAATGTCATAGCCACAGGTGTACATATGGTCCATTGAATCTGTCTATGACCCGGTGTGTCGTTCTGTTCTGGTATTGCTTTGTGTCTCATTGAAATAAACTTCCAAGATAAAATGTTTACATTCTGGCATTGCTCCAAAGCTCATTGAAATAAACTTCCAAGATAAAGTTACATTCTGGCATTGCTCCAAAGCTCATTGAAATAAACTTCCAAGATAAAGTTACATTCTGGCATTGCTCCAAAGCTCATTGAAATAAACTAAAGTGGTTACATTCTGGCATTGCTCCAAAGCTCATTGAAATAAACTTCCAAGATAAAGTGGTTACATTCTGGCATTGCTCCAAAGCTCATTGAAATAAACTTCCAAGATAAAGTGGTTACATTCTGGCATTGCTCCAAAGCTCAGTACATTGATTTCAATGTCTTTGAGAAAGTACTGATCAGCAAATAAAATACACACTGCCTAAGAATTCGTCCATTAGTATTCAAAGTGTCGTGAATAATTGGCCGATATTGTAGCATTTGAGTGGAAGATAAGTTAAGCAGTCTGGCTGTCGCTAATGTTAGGAATTATCCAATAAACCAATATTGATAGCTAGAACCTAAATTAGGACAAGGTCGTTAAATGGAAACCGGATATGTAACACATTCTAGAACACCTCTATGCAAAAGCACTTTATTATTTAAAAACACACTTTATTATTTAATAACACACTTTATTATTTAAAAACACACGTAGCTTTTTACCTCGTACCGACATTGAGTATTTTACAAAGTCTAAATTATTGTACATTGAGTATTTATACAAATAACGTCTAAATTATTGTACTTTGAGTATTTATACAAAGTCTAAATTATTGTACATTGAGTATTTATACAAATAACGTCTAAATTATTGTACATTGAGTATTTATACAAAGTCTAAATTATTGTACATTGATTATTTATACAAAGTCTAAATTATTGTACATTGAGTATTTATACAAATAACGTCTAAATTATTGTACATTGAGTATTTATACAAATAACGTCTAAATTATTGTACATTTCATCCAGAAACACATGCAAACATACACGAAGAATACCAATATTACTTCTCAAAAACTAATGTTTTCTGTATCTTTTCTTTATCACAAACATAAATATTTATACATGAACACATCCGCACACTTTCACATATTTGATAACCACAATTGTAATAGAAATTTGGATACCTGTAATAACGTACATTGGTGTATATTAATGTGATCTGCTTCAGAAAAAGTACTGAAGACGATTGGTTGAAATTACATTTTATTTTAGTGTTTTCCTAGTCTGAATGTTGATGCTGTTGATTTACTTTTAGTAAGATAATGACTGTATAGACCTTTCGTCTTTATTCTAAATTACATTACTTTGTGTTTTGTGTGGTCCTATATATGACCATTGTCTTTGGAACTGTTAGTAGTGTTTTCTTTGATCTTATATATGACAATTGTCCTTAAGAAATGTTAGTAGTATTTTGTGTGATCCTATATTTGACAATTGTCCTTAAGAAATGTTAGTAGTATTTTGTGTGATCTTATATATATGACAATTGTCCTTAGGAACTGTTAGTACTGTTTTCTGTGATCCTATATAATACAATTGGTCTTAAGAAATGTTAGTAGTATTTTGTGTGATCTTATATATGACAATTGTCCTTAGGAACTGTTAGTACTGTTTTCTGTGATCCTATATAATACAATTGTCCTTAAGAAATGATAGTAGTATTTTGTGTGATCCTATATATGACAATTGTCCTTAGTACATGTTAGTAGCATTTTTAAGGGTACTGTGAGTTCACTTGTCTTGTGTATGAGGAATTTCTAACAGACGCCTCTAACAGTGACCATTTCAGAGAGTGACTTACAATTTAAGATGAGCAGCGTGTGTACGTTTATGTGTGATGACTGTGTTGGGGTGTGTTGAGTTTGTAACTTTCACTCGAAAAAGTACGTCATAGACATCTAGAAATTGGGTAATATAGCGGTTCCGATCATAGAGATATAGCAAGTGTGTAGTATAGCTTTTCCGATCATAGATATAGAAATTGTGTAGTATAGCGGTTCAACAAAGTTAATTTTATTCCAACGTTGTTCTGTTAACAGAGTTTCACCGTCACACAGAGAACACAGAGAAATTCCGTGCGCGAGTATTGGTGACGGTTGTGTTCAAAGGAAATGCTGTGAAGGACTTTATTGTTGGGGACCCGGGGCACCCTCTTTGTGCAAGGTGATCTGGTGTATGCGCTCATGCACTTTATATTTTACTAGATATATCAAGTGTTTACAAATAAAACTCATGCACTTTATATTTTAATAGATATATCAAGTGTTTACAAATAAAACTCATGCACTTTATATTTTACTAGATATATCAAGCGTTTACAAAAAAACTCATGCACTTTATATTTTACTAGATATATCAAGTGTTTACAAAAAAACTCATGCACTTTATATTTTACTAGATATATCAAGTGTTTACAAATAAAATTCAGGCACTTTATATTTTACTAGATATATCAAGTGTTTACAAATAAAACTCATGCACTTTATATTTTACTAGATATATCAAGCGTTTACAAAAAAAACCTCATGCACTTATTTTACTAGATATATCAAGCGTTTACAAAAAAACTCATGCACTTTATATTTTACTAGATATATCAAGCGTTTACAAATAAAACTCCGTTGAGTTAAATTTTATGAGTCAAAATATACTTCAAGTTTTCTTTCTTTTATACTTCCTTCTAAAAATAGTTCATTAGATTTCACTTTACTGCCAATCACAGTGCAAGACATTCCACAAACAGGCGTGTATAATGGCGTCTCAAGGAATGTTTGAAAAGTTTGAGGTCCAATAGAAAGTTAAATCACTTTTTATACAGTTGTTCCTTATCATACTCATCTGGTGTACAACTCAATAAGTCATTTTTGTTTAACTTTTTAAAAACTATACATCTCACTGACACTTGGTGTACAACTCAATAAGTCATTTTTGTTTCACTTTGTGGAAAATAATACAACTCACTGACACTTGGTGTACAACTCAATAAGTCAATTTTGTTTCACTTTGTGGAAAATAATACAACTCACTGACACTTGGTGTACAACTCAATAAGTCATTTTTGTTTCACTTTGTCACTTTGTAAGAAACAATACATCTCACTGACACATGGTGTACAACTCAATAAGTCAATTTTGTTTCACTTTGCGGAAAATAATACATCTCACTGACACTTGGTGTACAACTCATTAAGTCATTTTTGTTTCACTTTGTGGAAATAATACATCTCACATACATTTGGTGTACAACTCAATAAGTCATTTTTGTTTCACTTTGTTTAAAAATAATACATCTGTTGTACAACATTTATAAATTCTTATGTTTCCTTAAAACTTCTTTTGCATCAAAGGGATATAATTTATGTGAATACACATAATATTTCGTTACACGCGTTTTTTATAATTTAAATGTTCTTGCTGAATGAGATTTCACTTTAACTGTAATTTTAAAGTTTAAAATATCTTGATAGATAAGATTAATTCTTTTACTATAGTTTTATAGTTGGAAAGTATTTGCCAGATAAAATTAATACTTTGACTGTAGATTTATAGTTAAAAAGATTTGACAGATAAAATGAATACTTTGACTGTAGATTTATTGTTTAAACGTTTTGAAAGATAAAATTAATACTTTGTCAGTAGATTTATAGTTTAAAACTTCTTGACAGATAAAAGTAATACTTTGTATATTTATAGTTTGAAAGTCCTTGACAGATAAGATTAATACTTTGACTGTAGATTTATAGTATGAAAATCCTTGACAGATAAGATTAATACTTTGACTGTAGATTTATACTTTGAAAGTTCTTAACACATATTCATTGCCCTTTTGCAAGTCCTCGGTTAAGACACACTCCCACCACATGCAAAATAGCACTCACTCCCACACACGCTAAATAAAACACACTCCCACACACGCTAAATAACACACACTCACACACGTGCTAAATAACAATGAATTATAATAAGTAAAGCATTATAAGACAAACAATATATTTATCTTTCTCTCTAGTAAATAGCCGTGTCGCTCTCTCATTTCCTTTTATCTCTATCTCACGTTTGTCTCTCTATACTTTCATCTCTATCTCACGTTTGTCTCTACTTTCATCTCTATCTCACATTTGTCTCTCTCTCTCTCTACATTCATCTCTATCACACTTCTCTCTCTCTCTCCTTTCATCTCACCCGTGACTCTTTCTCAATCACTCTCAAATCCCTGTCTCTCTTATATCTTTCTCTAATCTCTGTCTATTATTTCAACCATTCCTTCTTTGTCTCTCTTATTTCTGTCTCTTTGTGTTATTCTCTCTCCCTCTCCCGTCGTGCTTTTTATAGTGCGATGGGGTAAATTTGCCTATCCAACTAACTAAGCTTAATTGTAATATAAATTTTTAAATGTTAAAGTGACCCGAAGTTGAGCATTGCTTATGCTGCTATTTATAAGCGCCAAAGTTGGATTAAACTACTCAGGTTGAGAATGTGCTAGAAATTGCTGATGTAATCTAAATCGATTTTAAGAAGATGAGTAGTTTTTATTATCCAAAGGTTAAGATTTACAAGAAGAGGACCGGATAATGGGCTGAGATCAATGTTTACCTGTTGAAAAGAATTTATTTTAAATTACTTTGAATTTGGAATGGAAGAATTCCGATCATGAAAGGCAGCCGTTAGCTGAATGGTGAGTTAACTGATTGATTGAGAGAGAATGGACTTCAGGAAACTGTAATTTGAGACTTGAATGTAAGAAAGAATGGAGTTACTGAATAAACTGGTAACTTTGTGTTTGTGCCCTGATTATATTTTACAGGGAAAAAGCAGCCTTTTTGCTTTTACTAGATCCCTCAGTTTACTGATTTACAAACAACTATAACCGTAGTAGATTCAAGAAGTCTCTACCCCCAATATTTAAGTGTAAGGATACACTGCACTCTGTTGATGTATGGTTGCAAAGTATGCTCGACTACATCGTGGAATTTCTGGTACAAGGAAGATACAGGAAATTGCTACATTGTTATACTTGAGGGGAGTAAAAAGGTGAAGGAGCACCAACATTAGTCTCGAGAGAATAGCGTCTGACATAACGTTCTACAGTATGCTAGAGGACACCTGAACTGACAATTCTATTGTGAACAATAAGATTGCGACTTTGTTATGAAAGCACACAAAAGCCTATTCCAGCAATACCTAGAAACGGTTATGTACAAATTATTATTGCTATAATTTCTATAACTACAATTCTGTTCTCTGATAAGAAATTACCCTGTGATACGTGTCATTGAATGATGTCTGAGGATATAAGACTGATTAAGCATTTAAGATATTTGAACATAGATCATGGAAATATTGATGACAAATATATTTTTCATTATATTTGCTATGTGTATATTTTAATAAATGTATTGTTAAAATTTTGACCTTCTTACACGTTTTGAAAATCATATGTTGAAGAGATAGTGGGTGGATGGGGGATCGCTTTATCTTCTCCTTTGGTAAGAACTTTTCCACCTAGGGAACTATTGTGTGACAATGAATGTTTGTCTTTAATGTTGTGGAAGAGAAGAAACCTTTACAACACCCAATTATCCACCAAGAGAGAGAGATGAGTAATGTCTCTGAAGAATTATTATAACATAAATTTAGATTATCATCACTTGTAATTAGATATGGATGATTATTATTAATAATAATAATGATTAACCTTTAACCATTAACCATTGGCTTTGTGTCATCCATATTAATTTTAAGGTTTTAAATTGACCATGTTAAATAAACTTGCATAACCATGAAATTACAGTGTGCAGAATTGAAAAACAAAGTTTACACAAAAATGTTCACCTTACACAGAAGTTACGTCAATAAAAATCCTTTGGACCTGTCAGTTGAAATATGTATGTCATGTATGAGCAAGTAGAGGTTGTCTAACATTTCTAGTCATTCTCACAAATTGCATGCAGAGGTTGTCTAGTCTTTCATGTCGATCTCACAAATAGTTGATGGTAACGTACGACATAAATGGGCAAGTTGAACTCTATCAACAACTTAAGGTAGTGTATGATATAAATCGGCAAGTTAACCTAGATTAACTTCACATGATAGCAAACAACATGAATTGGAACATAGAACTACATTAACAACATACAGCAGTGTATGAAATAAATGGGTAAATTGATCTCTCCTAACAACATAAATCAGAGTACAAAATTAACAGGCAAGTTGACCGCTCTTCATAAAATACAGTAGGGTACATCATAAATGGGCAAGTTGACCTGGATGATCATTCCTCTAACAAATATTGGAATCTTGTTACCTGGAGATTCAGTACAAGACTATTAGCAGCGTTGCATCTGTGGGGAATTTTATATTACCAATGTCAGTCTCTCCTGAGACTAGGGAATTAATTTTAGATAGGTCACTTTTCATAAATATTAAAATATATTATTTTAAACAGTGCAAGGTGTACTTGGTCGTATTTCATAAATAGTAAAATATAATTATAAAAAGGCAAACTGTTTTCAAAGTGAAAAGGGCATTAACACATTTAGTCCAGTCATATAAGTTACAAAATGAAACAGACCAAACATTTTTGAAATACAGTATGGGGCAAATAAAAACTAATTAAAATAAATTATTTAAATTGTAAATCCGACCTTGTAGTGAGCAAAGTGAGAAGGCATTAAAAAATACCTTGACCCAGATATGGGTGAAGGTGTATGAGGACATCACGAGACAATGATGATAGATCGATGGACAAATTTGAATGACTTCTCTTAGAGACACCTGTGCTTTAGCAAGTTGTAGAGAATCCAGTCTTAAAGTAGAGATCATATAATCGTGTGTGGTTTGAATGAGTCGAAATGAATGTGAGAAGAATGAGTGTTTGCTTGTGCGTGATTGAATGAGTCGAAATGAAACGAGAAAAATAGAATGACTAATTGTGTGTGACTAAATGAGTCTAAATAATGGAGTGACTGATTGCGTGACAAAATTAATTAAATCATTGATACAGTGTTTTTTTTTTCCACTTTGTTTTAGAGATCAAAGGGTTTTTCCGTGAAGCCATTGTTGCATTTTCCATTCTTCAGTTTGATTGTATGGTGGTTTTCAAAACCTTCGCCCAACACGTGGTTTGGAGACTACTGAATCTAGTCATGTCTAAATACTTGTCTACTGCAAGCTGTGAAAATCATCAATACCGTGACGTCATTTCCTTGCTGCATGACTGGAAGGAAGCCTGCAGTTGGTGCAAGAAGTGTTCCATTTAAATTTTATTCAGTTTGTGTTCTCTATTTGTGCCATATATTTCACAAGACTGTTTTGTCAAGATATTAAAGAATTTGTGCCAAATATTTTAGATGACTGTTTTGTCAAGATATTAAAGAATTTGTGCCAAATATTTTACAAGACTGTTTGGTCAAGATATTAAAGAATTTGTGCCAAATATTTTAGATGACTGTTTTGTCCAGATATTAAAGTATGTTTGCTCTATTGTGCCAAATATTTCACAAGACAGTTTGTCGAGATATTAAAGTATTTGTGATCTCTTTTTTCCAAATATTTCACAAGATTCTTTTGTCGAGATATTAAAGTATTTGTGCTCTATTTTTTCAAAATATTTCACAAGACAGTTTTGTCGAGATATTAAACTATTTGTGCTCTATTTTTTCCAAATATTTCACAAGACAGTTTTGTCGAGATATTAAAGTATTTGTGCTCTATTTTTTACAAATATTTCACAAGACAGTTTTATCTAGATATTAAAGGAAGAACTGTAAATGAGCTATAGACAATCTTGGGGAAAACAAATAGTTAGGACTACTTACTCTTAGTGCTGGCTAGACCAGTTTGAGATAACTAGATACTTGTCTCGAAATTGTAAATTATGTGAATTTTGATTTGATTGTTTTCCACTCATCTTCATGTCATTCATTGTCATCTTCATTTTATGTAAAAATTCATCTTGTCATGTATGTATTGTCCATGTCTTTGTTTTATATTTTGTGAGAAATACTCACTGGAGACTCATGAACAACTGGGAATTGTCTCCTGCAAGTGCTTTTGTCCTAGACTGGGCAACCGAAAAGTTGTAGGCATCGTCTGAAAATAAATAAATTTTGTAGCGATAAGAGCAGATGAGAGTAGGCAAAGTTTATAGAGGAACCTATCACATACTGACACTGGTTTTAAAAAAGAAAAGGGGCAGAGAAGTTGTGCTTTAAAAAGTTTGTGTTGTAATGCGAGTTAGTGTACCCTAGAAAAGAGCCAGAATAAGATTTTCTTTAAAAAAATTGACTCAACGCTTACAAGACTAGTGAAATGTGATTTATTTTCTGGACTGGTTCTCGGTCTGTATTGTATGCTATAATAATGACTGGACTGGTTCTCGGTCTGTATTGTATGCTATAATATTGACTGACTGGTTCTCGGTCTGTATTGTATGCTATAATATTGACTGGACTGGTTCTCGGTCTGTATTGTATGCTATAATATTGACTGGACTGGTTCTCGGTCTGTATTGTATGCTATAATATTGACTGGACTGGTTCTCGGTCTGTATTGTATGCTATAATATTGACTGGACTGGTTCTCGGTCCTCATTGTATGCAAAAACTATGATTCTGATTTGTATTCTTTTTCAGTCACGTTTGTGCAAGCAAGTGACTTTCTCTTGTTTCCTTATTTAGCCGACTTTCAACTTAGTAAGCAATCAGGACTCGACAAACTCAAGTTCCCAACCTTTCAGTGTTTAGCTTTTCTCCACTTTCCTCTAAAACTTCCTCAAATGTAGTTCGTGAAATCATTCACATACACAGATACAATCATGCACACGTATACACATACACATATATACACACTTGCATAAGTACACATATGTACACATGTACACATATACATAAACGCACATTTACACACACTCACACTCACACATTTAGACACTCGTATACACACGTACATAATAAGTTCATACACACATATGGACACGATTACTAATGTACACACACATACACACATGCATTTGCATATGTACACACACATTTTCACAATTAATTTCAAGAAACCAAAATGACGGTGATGTCATAGAAGAGAATGACGATCATAGAGAGTGAAATCAAGGTCAGCGTAATGAGGCGTCGCTGCAGAGTACACAGACGTGTCATCGATAATGATCTGAATACAGCCAACCACCTTTGAGCAACCACGACAACAGTCATTAACCTAAAATTATATATTCTTGTGGGTTGTCGTTTACAGATTCTAGCGTATTATGTACAACTCAGTGTTTAACTCACTGTTATATTATTACATTCTAGCGTATTAAGTACAACTCAGTGTTTAACTCACTGTCATATTATTACATTCTAGCGTAATAAGTACAACTCAGTGTTTAACTCACTGTTATATTATTACATTCTAGCGTATTAAGTACAACTCAGTGTTTAACTCTCTGTTATATTATTACAGTCTATTAGTATTATCATTTTATTGTCTCCTATACCGATACGCTTTGTCAAGATGTCTAATTGATAGTGACGTCAGTTACCAATTCATCGTTGCGCAGACAGTTAATCGCGCGTCACTTAATTGAGGATTGTTCGCGCGACAACTAAACGACGTGTTTTTAATCGCTCACCAATTTCACGCTGCTGGGAGGTGACAGAGGCGACAGGCCCAATAGGCTAGCCGTTGTTTACATGCATATCAGCTATTAAAAGTAGCCATTGTGCACTGTATTCACAATGCTAATATTTATGTATTTATAATTTAAAGGTAGACATCAATCACAATGCTAATATTTATGTAGTTATAAGTTAAAGGTAGACATCGTGCACTACACGTAAAGAAAAGTATATAGTGGAAAGTTTATTGAATGATTTTGTTGTCCGTGCTGTTACTACATTTGGACATTCTTTCGCATTCTTAACTTTATTTCCAGTTCCAGACAGTATAAAGAAATTTCGAATTTCGAAATTCTTCGATATGGTATAATTGTACGACAGTAGGTTATGAAAGACCTCTTATTTTTTCTTTTTTATAAACTTTTTTTTTTTTAAAACTTTTATCATTTTTTTCCTGTGTAGGTGATTTTAAATACATTTTTCCGACACAAAATCACGTTTAATTGATGACGATTAACTGTCTTTCGATTAACTGTCTTTGCGATTATATGTCATACCGTTTAAGTGGTTCGAGTTATTTGGTGCGTTTAAGTGACGCGTGATTAAATGTCAATAAAACCAATTCATCTTTATGTAACAATTAGCAATGATTCAATAACAAACTTGTTGCAAAATGTAGTGAAAAATGTATAAATTAAAATAGTGCCAATTCATCTTTATGTAAAAATTAACAATTTTAAAACAACAACAAACTTCACAACCGCAACAAACAAACGTCACGTGACTGCCATGTCAGTAGACGGGCTCGCGGGGAATGGTTAAAGATACGTTAGACGTTAACGGTATTGCTGTAGTAGTTTTATTAAACACAACAACTACAGTTCGTTTTAATATTTAAAAATACTGATATTTAATAGTTTGGAGAAAATAGCAGTTTTGAGCAAAACTTGGCTTCTTGGATAATTATGTTAACAATAAGTAGAAAACGTGTTTTGTTTTTTTAAAATATTTCTTATTACAAATTTAATTAGGAACTATATTTTTAGAAGAGTATGCACATCAAAGTAATGCACCTTCATAGCATTAGTAAAGTAGGAATACAAACCAAGGAAACTTCACGTCAGGTAAATGACGAATAGATTACAATCTAACGCTAATTGTGACGTCATTTCTGGAAGACGTTAAATCAAAGCTACACCAGCAGACTGACGGGTTGGAAACTGAAAGAGTTGGTTGTGTGAACAATTCTCAGGACCGTCTTTTAAGGTAAATGATTTGACCAAATTTATTTACACAATTATAACTGTATTTATATATCACTGTGTATCACGTATGAATGGGAAACAACTTTGATTGCACTGCAAACCTTTGGACTAATAGAAGTAAGGAATTGTGGAGGGGGGTGAGGCAAAGCAGGAAAAAGAAAGCTGCGATCAGTTTGAAGTACAAACAATATTATTAGAACTGACTGAATTGTTTTATACCGGAAGAGTAGCCCAATAAGATAACTGAGTTAATTTGTGCTGTTGTTTCATTATGACCGTCACGGAAGAAAGAGGGGTAATCAGGATTTTTTTCTTTGATTATCTCCACTTGCCCATCACGTGACGTTACAGAAATTCGCAAGTGTTGGCTGCGAACAAATTGACGTGTCAATGATTTGCATGAGTTTGTTTATATATACTCTCAGCTAGTGTAGGAATACATGAGAGAGTTTTCTCTAAAGGAGTAAGAACTTGATAAAGCCTGACTGGATCTACAGAGTGGTGTGAGACCTCTTATTTTTTGTCTACACCAAGTCTAGACATCTTTCTATCTTCATCATGACTTTTGCATGAATATTCTCTATGTATTGTATAGAGTTGACGGGGTTGGTTTTTTTCCAAACACAATTCTTTATTGAAAACCTGTGTAGCATTGTCAGTACCCAAAATCTAGACAGTGGTTGGTCATCAGGGACTGAGACAAGTACTGAGGGAGTAAAATGGGCTGGGAGAATAATTTAAGTGATATTTTACAAGTGTTCAATTCATTAGCTGGTAATTAGAAAAAAATATTGTGTAGCTTGTTAGATAAAATTTAGACAGCGTTAATTTACAAGTGTGTAATTCATTAAATGGTAATGAGAAGAATTATTTGTGTAGCTTATAAGATAGAAATTTAGTGTTATTTAACAAGTGTTTAATTCATTAGCTGGTAACGAACAGAATTATTTTTGTACCTTAAAGAAGCAGTGACAATTAAAATCTCGAAGTTTGGTTATAGAACTCCGAATCAAATACATTATATTAATGTTTGCAGTTTGTAGTTAATATTTGTTATGATTTCGTATTGAGTTTGTTGTACATTTATTATTCAAGTATTTAATAATCATAGTTGAATTTCCACTATTTATTATTCTTGTATATAATTAACATAGTTAAATTTGCACGATTTTTTATTCATGTATTTATTAAACATATTAAATTTTCATTATTTATTATTCATGTATTTAATAAACATAGTTCAATTTGCATTATTTATTATTCATGTATTTAATAAACATAGTTAAATTTGCACTATTTCTTTATCCGCTGAGATATCAATTAATGTTTGTGATGTTCACGTGTCATTTTCGTTTGATGTGATTTGTGTGTGGTATTGAATTCTATCTTCCTAGCATTATTACCTAGACAAAGGGGATGGGGAGGGCTGAACCACAAATGATTTAGATCGGCACAGGACAAAGACCAAACCCGCAAAAGTTGCAAACCCATAAGCTGGGGATTTTAACATTATTATTAATATATAAGCATGAATCTTCTTTTGTAAATTCCTTTTCAATAGTTATCACAAGACTTTATGCTTAAACATTGTATGTAAATTTTTCATTCAGTCTGAAATGAACAGTATTAGTGCAGTCTTTTTTCGACGAAAGAATTTCACTTTTAATGCTGCATTATTGTTCAAAGGTTGCAAAGTTTTTATTTTGTTTCTATATTATTGTTTAATATTTACATGAGCTCTAAAATGAGGCAAAGTTTTTATTCACTTTCTACATTATTTTTCAAAATGTACCTGAGGTCAAAGGTTGGAAAGTTTTTATTCACTTTCAACATTATTGTTCAATATTTACCTGAGTTCAAAGGTTGCAAAGATTTTATTCACTTTCTACTTTATTGTTCAATTTTTACCTGAGGTCAAAGGTTGCAAAGTTTTTATTCACTTTCTACATTATTGTTCAATTTTTACCTGAGGTCAAAGGTTGCAAAGTTTTTATTCACTTTCTACATTATTGTTCAATATTTACCTGAGGTCAAAGGTTGCATAGTTTTTTTCACTTTCTACATTATTGTTTAATATTTACCTGAGGTCAAATGCCGCAAAGTTTTTATTCACTTTGTATACGAAACGATGTGCAAGGCAGTACTTGTTTTCATTCTATTCGAATTGAAGTGCTAAACTAATTTTATACATTTTCTACGAGAACTTAACTGCTACACAATGTGCAGAGGTTTGGCTATAAGTGATGTTCTACAAACTGTTTATAAAGTTTATTTTAGAGTATACATAAATCTGCTATTGTTCATAAAGTATATTTTAGAGTAATAAAGAAATCTGCTATTGTTTATAAAGAGAGTATACAAGACTCTGCTATTGTTTATAACGTTTATTTTAGAGTAGTAAAGAACTCTGATATTGTTTTTAAAGCTTATTTTAGAGTAGTAAAGAACTCTGCTATTTTTTAAAGTTTATTTTAGAGTAGTAAAGAACTCTGCTATTTTTTAAAGTTTATTTTAGAGTAGTAAGGAACTATGCTATTCGTTATAATGCATCAACAGGAATTGCTGTATTTTACAGGTGTTGATATTTACAGTGGTAAATCTAATTTTATAATGTAAATCTTCTATGTCAAAGATGTAGAAGGTGTAATACAGAGAAAAAAATGCAAGTTGCTTGTTTTGTTTTTTCCCAATATTTTTTATCACAATTTATTTTGCAGTCAATAATTAGTGTGACGTTTTATCACAAGTTAATTTGCAGTGAATATTATGTGTGACGTGTTATCCCATGTTAATATTCAGTCAATATTACTTGTGACGTGTTATCACAAGTTAATATTCAGTCAAAATTAAGTGTGACGTTCGTAGATCTTTTGATCTTCAATCAAAATAAATTACTCATTTTTTTCATTATTCTTCTCTTCTTTTCGTTTTAGATCTATAAATAGAAAATGAAAACACAAATGCCGAGCATCGTGATATTTCTATTATTGCTGTCAGCAGCGGAAGGTGATTTTCCAGGTATAGCATTATAAGCATAACAAC
Organism: Sinotaia quadrata; assembly: GCA_028829895.1. Classification (NCBI taxonomy): domain Eukaryota; kingdom Metazoa; phylum Mollusca; class Gastropoda; order Architaenioglossa; family Viviparidae; genus Sinotaia; species Sinotaia quadrata. The sequence continues at coordinate 88,735,650 of CM054182.1, read as the reverse complement.
ATAGTATTTATTTTATATTAAACACTTTATACAACGGAAGGTGATTTTCCAGTATAACACTATAAGCATAACAATATAGCATTTCTTTTAACACTTTAAATAATGAAAATTAGGAGTGTTTAAAAGACATCAGATTATATTCAGTAGTCATATTTAAAAACTCCCTCAAATAAATAATTATACACTAGATTTGCTGAATATCTTTTCTGTACCAGGAAAGTTGTACTTTATTAGTATAATATGGCTTTGAAATCAGTAAAGGTTTGTAATCAAGTTGCTACATTAAACTATTATTTCATTGTCCTATATCTCAGTATCTATATTTCAATGTCATATGTCATCACACTCTACCACTTTATTTCACACTCTATAACAACCTATCTCAGTATCTATATTTCTATGTCCTATGTTCACTCTATATCAACCTCTCTTAGTATTTGTAAAAGTATTTCTATATCGTATGTTCACTCTATATCAGGGGTGTACAAACCTTTTAGACCAGATGGCCGCATTTCCAATAGATAGTGCATGGAGAACCGCAAGTCAGATTGCACATGGATAGCCCAGTAAAAAAACAAAACCATAAATAATGAAATATGTTTCATCTTTATTAGTGAGAAGGGTGAGCCTGAATGTTGTTAACATCTTTGTCAATATTTTGGTCGAGTTTTGTAGTCGCCAGCCTCAAAATCGAACAGAAATTGTTGTCGGTCAAATTCGATCTCAGCTTGATGTTGTTCATGTTCATTCCTGAAAACGTTTGTTCACACAAGTACGTGCTGCCGAATTCTGACAGCTTGCAAGCCAGGTCCTTGACACTTCTTTATTCGATCGAGTTGAGATTTCCGTAAAATGTTAAAAATGTTGTTGTGCTGAAATGATCACTTCAGTTCAGGTAAACATTGAAGATCAATGACCTGCTGGTACATATCAAAGATAAAGTGATCTTTGCCTTGGAGAGACGCTGGTTGAATCTATTCACGTTATCTGTCATGTCTGTCAGAAATGCCAAGTCTGCCAACCAATGTTTGTCAGTAAACACAGAAGTGTCTTTTCCTTTGACAGAAAGAAATTCACAATCGCATTCAAAATCGCAACTCAACAAACCATTTATTACCTTTCTTCGATTCAGCCATCTGATATCTGTGTGATACGGAATGTCTCGATATTCTGCCGCGATATCATCAAGAAATGATCTGAACTGTCGACGATTAAGACCTCTGGATCGTATGAAGGTCACAGAATTAAAAACGAATTTCATGACATTGTCACATTTCAAGATTCGTGCACAGAGCGATTCCTGGTGAATTATGCAATGGTACATGTAGACACTGTCTGTTGGAATTCCAAGCCCCTCCAAATGTGACCGCAAATGAGCAACGAATCCTGATGCTCTTCCAGTAATAGCGGCGCACCATTCGTAGTAACGCTGGCTAGCATTGGCCACTGGACGTTAAGGTTTCCAAGAACGGAAGTCATTCCACCCAAAATATCTTCACCACGTCGTCCACCCATGTAGAGAAGCCCTACCGGCTAATTCTTGAGTTATTTCAAAGTTCTCATCCACTGCACTGGAAAGCAGATCAAGAACGAGAATATCTTCTGATAAAAAGTCTACAGCGGCTTATGAGTGAATACGTCAGCGGGAAAAAACCTAATAATTCGACGTCAGCTCTACTTTCATGTTCAGATTAATGTTAAAAGCTCCTTGCAGGCCACAAATAATGGTAACATCCTAAAGTTTTCCGGGGGCCGTACCCTGCTCTATATCAACATCTCTCAGTATTTCCATGTCCTATGTTCACCCTATATCAACCTCTCTATGTATTTATAAAAGTAATTCCATGTCCTCTGTTCACTCTGTATCAAGCACTCTCAATATTTATAAAAGTATTTCTTTCTCAGTCTGCATACCTCTCTCTCTGTATGTACACACACACACACACACACACACACACACACACACACACACACACACACACACACACACACACACACACACACATAGACACACACACACACACACACACACACACACACATAGACACACACACACACACACACACACACACACATGTGTGTAAGTCTATTTCTATGTGTGTCTGTAAGTACTTCTATGGACTAATCTTAATTTGCTCTACAATATATATCCTATCAATTTAATATCAAATAGACAGATAGATAGACAGACAGACAGATAGATAGACAGACAGACAGACAGATAGATAGATAGATAGTTAGATAGATAGATAGATAGATAGATAGATAGATAGATAGATAGATAGATAGATAGATAGATAGATAGATTATCATTCGAAGATTAATATTTCTATTTTTAATACGAACAGATCAACACGCTGCCATAAGAATGAATGGGTATCGTATTCTTTCAATTTATTTAACTTTTCAAAATTAAGATTTTAATAATTCAATTTAAATGCATTATTTAATTTAGAAATATATTTTTATAACTTCTTATGTAATCACAACTTTACAACGATGCTTTGACTTCTTTAATATTATTTGATGTTAATTAAAATAAATAGTTTAATTTTAAGTTTTCTTTCACTTCTTTAATATTATTTGATGTTAATTAAAATAAATACAATTTAAGTTTAGTTTTCTTTGACTTCTTAAATATTATTTAATGTTAATTAAAATGAATGAAGTTTAATTTTAGTTTTCTTTCACTTCTTAACTATTATTTGATGTTAATAATCAATACAATAAAATAATCAATACAATAATCAATAAAAATCAATACTGTTTAATTTAAGTTTCCTTTTATAAAATTGAAGTGAAGAGAATTTCATTCCATTTAATTTAATTTGAAATATTTTATTTAATATATTTTAATTTATTCAAACAGTTTCAAATTAATTGAATTTATACATATTTAATTCAGGAAAATTTGGTTCATTATTTTTGTTGTTGTTGATATTTTTCTTCTTTTTCTTTTGAAAATGATTTTGGTTTAATTTTATTTTCATTTTCTTTACTTTATAAACATATTCCTTCTGACTGTTGCTTTCAAAGGAATATTGCTTATGTTTATTATGTTAATCTATTAAAATGAATTATGTATATTTTATTTTCCTTTTTCAATTGAATTTACTGTCATGAAATATTTCTGTAGTTTTGAATATTAATGAAAGTAATATGTTTACTGCTTTAGGAAAAAATATAATGTGTACCTTTTCTTGACAATACTTAAACATTGTAATTCGAAAACAAGTTTTCCTTTCCCACTCATTAAAAAAAAACTATATGACTGTCTAAGTATTAAGGAGAAGACACCGCAGTCCTAATGCAAGATCTAGACACCAGTGGAATGAAGCATTGCGAAGTTAGAATATCACTCACCTAGACTCCAAGGGTATGACGCCACTTTTACAACAATCCTCCAATGCACACATTTTTCTCAGCATGGTCGCTCTTTTCCAGTACAACAGAATTATCAGCACAACAAAAGTCACTCTTTTCCAGTACAACAGAATTATCAGCACAACAAAAGTCACTCTTTTCCAGTACAACAGAATTATCAGCACTACAAAAGTCGCTCCTTTCCAGTTTCAACACAATTATCAGATCAACAAAAGTCGCTCTTTTCCAGTGAAAACACAATAATCTTAGGAAATCCAAAAACACAACTGGCAGGCCGCACGTGTTAGGAAAATATTAAATGTGAAGAGAAGATTGATAGTTTTAGAAGATTGCTCGAGCCCCCGCCCCCCCCCCCCCCTCGATACATACAGGAAAAATTAGTAGTGTTTTATGTGATCCTATATATGACAATTGTCCTTAAGAAATGTTAGTAGTGTTTTGTGTGGTCCTATATATGACAATTTACTTAGGACATGTTAGTAGCCTTTGTAAGGGTACGGTGAGTTCATTTGTCGTGTGTGTGAGGAATTTCTAACAGACGCCTCTAACATTGACCATTTAGAGAGTGACTTACAATTGAAGATGAGCAACGTGTGTACGTGTATGTGTGATGAGTGTGGGGTGTAGGGAGTTTGTAACTTTCACTCGAAGAAATGTACGTTTCACGTATTTTTCATTTCATTCAGACTTCACATTCTTTTCTTATACCGCCCAACCCCGACTGTACATATATGTGTACAGTCGAGGTTGGGCGGTATAAGAAAAGAATATATATATATTCGTATGGGTAATTACCTGTGTGTGTGAGTATGTGTACTTAAAGTATGAGTCAAACATATCCCTCCCATCCTCTCCCTGAACGGATTTATGAAAGTGACGTAGAGCGTGTAATTCCTGTCAGATATTTCAGGTCATAGAGATATAGAAATTGTGTAGTACAACTGTTCCTGTCATAGATATCTAGAAATTGTGTAGTACAGCGGTTCCTGTCATAGACAAATAGAAATTGTGTAGTACAGCGCTTCCTGTCATAGAGATATAGAAATTGTGTATTACAGCGGTTCCTGTCATAGACATCTAGAAATTGTGTAATACAGCAGTTTCTGTCATAGAGATATAGAAATTGTGTAGTACAGCGGTTCCTGTCATAGAGATATAGAAATTTTGTAGTACAGCGGTTCCTGTCTTAGAGATATAGAAATTGTGCAGTATAGCGGTTCAACAAAGTTAATTTTATTTCAACGTTTTTCTGTTAACAGAGTTCAACCGTCAAACAGAGCATACAGAGAAACGTGCAGTAAGCTTGATGACAGTTGTCAGACACTTGGATGCTGTCCACCACTTGTTTGTTATGCATCCACGGATTCCACTCCTGAGGAAGACATTTACGTGTGCAAGGTGATCCGTGGTGTATGCGCTCATGCACTTTATATTTTAATAGATATATCAAGCGTTTACAAATAAAACTCGTGCACTTTATATTTTAATAGATATATCAAGCGTTTACAAATAAAACTCATGCACTTTATATTTTAATAGATATATCAAGCGTTTACAAATAAAACTCATGCACTTTATATTTTACTAGATATATCAAGCGTTTACAAATAAAACTCATGCACTTTATATTTTACTAGATATATCAAGTGTTTACAAATAAACTCATGCACTTTATATTTTACTAGATATACCAAGCATTTACAAATAAAACTCATGCACTTTATATTTTAATAGATATATCAAGCGTTTGCGAATAAAACTCATGCACTTTATATTTTACTAGATATATCAAGCGTTTACAAATAAAACTCCGTTAAGGTAAATTTGATGAGTAAAAATATACTTCAAGTTTTCTTTCTTTCATAATCCTTCTAAAAATAGTTCATTTGATATTATTTTACTGCCAATCACAGTGCAAGACATTCCACAAACTAGTGTGTATAATGGCGTCTCAAGGAATGTTTGAAAACTTTGAGGTCCAAATTTTGATTGAATGTAGGGGGCGCTTCCGGTTTCCGCCGCTTTCGCGCTAAAGAGGTCCAAAAGAAAGTTAATTCACTTTTTATACAGATGTTCCTCATCATACTCATCTGGTGTACAACTCAATAAGTCATTTTTGTTTAACTTTTATAAAACTATACATCTCACTGACACTTGGTGTGCAAATCAATAAGGCATTTATGTTTCACTTTGTGGAAAATAATACATCTCACTGACACTTGGTGTACAACATTTATAAATTCTTATGTTTCTTAAAACTACTTATGCATCAAGGGGACATAATTTATGTAAATACACATAATATTTCGTTACTCGCGATTTTTATAGTTTAAATGTTCTTGCTGAATAAGATTTCACGTTGACTGTAGTTTTAAAGTTTAAGAGATCTTGATAGATAAGATTAATTCTTTTAATATAGTTTTATAGTTGAAAGGATTTTCTAGATAAAATTAATACTTTGACTGTAGATTTATAGTTTAAAAGTTTTGACAGATAAAATTAATACGTTGACTGAAGATTTATAGTTTAAACGTTTTCAAAGATAAAATTAATACTTTGTCAGTAGATTTATAGTTTAACACTTCTTGACTGATAAAAGTAATACTTTCTAGATTTATAGTTTGAAATCTCTTGACAGATAATACTGTGAGTGTAGATTTATAGTTTGAAATCTCTTGACAGATAATACTTTGACTGTAGATTTATAGTAATAAAGTCCTTGACAGATAAGATTAATACTTTGACGGTAGATTTATAGTTTGAAATCTCTTGACAGATACGACTGTGAGTGTAGATTTATAGTTTGAAATCTCTTGACAGATAATACTGTGAGTGTAGATTTATAGTAATAAAGTCCTTGACAGATAAGATTAATACTTTGACGGTAGATTTATAGTTTGAAATCTCTTGACAGATAATACTTTGACTGTAGATTTATACTTTGAAAGTTCTTAACACATATTCATTGCCCTTTTGCTGGTCCTAAGTTAATACTCACTCCCACACATGCAAAATAACAAACACTTCCACACATGCAAAATAACACACACTCCCACACACGCTAAATAACACACACTCCAACACACGCTAAATAACAAACACTCCCACACATGCAAAATAGTACACACTGACATACATGATAAATAACGCATACTCCCACACAGCTAAATTACACACACTTCGCTAAATAACAATGTATTATAATAAATAAAGCATTATAAGTCTAACAATATATTTATCCTTCTCTCTAGTGAATAGCCGTGTCGCTATCTCATTTCCTTTTATCTCTATCTCACGTTCTCTCTCTCTCTCTCTCTCTCTCTCTCTCTCTCTCTCTCTCTCTCTCTCTCTCTCCACTTTCATCTTTATCTCACGTTTGGTCTCTTTCTACTTTCATCTCTATCTCACGTTTGGTCTCTTTCTACTTTCATCTCTATCTCAATTTTGTCTCTACTTTCATCTCTATCTCACTTTTGTCTCTCTACTTTCATTTCTATCTCACTTTTGTCTATCTACTTTCATCTCTATCTCACTTTTGTCTCTCTCTCTCTCTCTCTCTCTCTCTCTCTCTCTCTCTCTCTCTCCTTTCATCTCACCCGTCACTCTTTCTCAATCACTCTCAAATCACTGCCTCTCTTAAATCTTTCTCTGATCTCTGTCTTTTATTTCAACCTTTCCTTCTTTGTCTCTCTTATTTCTGTCTCTTTGTTTTATTCTCCCTCCCTCTCCCGTCCTGTTTTCTATAGTGCGATGGGGTAAATTTGCCTATCCATCTAACTAAGCTTAATTGTAATACAAATTGTTAAATGTTAAAGTGACCCGATGTTGAGCATTGCTTTTTGCTGCTATTTATAAGCGTCAATGTTGGAATAAACAACTCAGGTAGAGAATGTGCTAGAAATTGCTGATGTAATCTAAATCGATGTTAAGAGGGTGAGTAGTTTTTATTATTCAAAGGTTAAGATTTACAAGAGGACCAGCCAATGGCTGAGATCAATGTTTACCTGTTGAAAAGAATTTATTTTCTAATCACTTTGAATTTGGAATGGAAGAAGTCCGATCATGAAAGGCATCCGTTAGCTGAATGGTGAGTTATCTGATTTAATGATAGAGAATGGATTTCAGAAAACTTAAGTTGAGACTTGAATGTATGAAAGAATGGAGTTAGAGCTGAATAAACTGGTAACTTGGTGTTTGTGCCATGATTATATTTTACAAGGAAGAAGCAGCCTTTTTGCTTTTACTAGATCCCTCAGTTTACTGATTTACAAACAACTATAACCGTAGTAGATTCAAGAAGTGACTACCCCCAATATTTAAGTGTAAGGAGACACTGCACTCTGTTGATGTATGGTGGCAAAGTATGCTCGACTACATCGTGGAATTTCTGGTACAAGGAAGTTACAGGAAATTGCTACATTGTTGTTCTACTTGAGTGGAGTAAAAAGATGAAGGAGCACCCATAATGGTCTCGAAAGAATAGCGGCTGACATACACCTGAAACTGACAATTCTATTGTGAACAATAAGCTTGCGACTTTGTTATGAAAGCACACAAAAGACTATTCCAGCAATACCTAGAAACAGTTATGTACAAATTATTATTGCTATATTCTTTATAACTCCAATTCTGTTCTCTGATAGAAATTACCCTGCGACTAATATTGATACTGGTCAGTTAAATTATGTCTGAGGATATAAGACTGATTATAAGCATTTAAGAAATTTGAACATTGATCATGGAAATATTGATGACAAATATTTTTTTCAATATATTTGCTATGTGTATATTTTATTGTTGATCTAATAAATGTATTGTTAAATTTATTGACCTTCTTACACGTTTTGAAAATCATATGTTGAAGAGATAGTGGATGGATGGGAGATCGCTAAATATAAAGATGGATTTATCTTCTCCTTTGGTAAGAACTTTTCAACCTAAGGAAATATTGTGTGACAATGAATGTTTGTCTTTAATGTTGTGGAAGAGAAAATAGCGTTTACAACAACCAATTATCCACAAAGTGAGAGAGATGAGTAGTGTCTCTGAAGAATTATTATAAACTAAATTAAGATTATCATCACTTGTAATTAGTAATTTTAAGATTTGAAATTGAGCATGTTCAATAAACATGCATAACAATGAAATTACAGTGTGCAGAATTGAAAAACAGGGTTTACACAAAAACGTTCACCTTACACAGAAGTTACGTCAATAAAAATCCTTTGGACCTGTCAGTTGAAATCTGTATGTCATGTATGAACAAGCAGAGGTTGTCTAACATTTCTAGTCGTTCACACAAATAGATTGCAGAGGTTGTCTAATTTTTCTTGTCATTCTCACAAATTGCATGAAGAGATTGTCTAATCTTTCTTGTCGATCTTACAAATAGCTGATGGTAACGTACGACATAAATGGACAATCTGACCTGTATTAACAATGCATGAAGACTACGACATAAAAAGGGAAATCTGACCTGCATTAACAATGCATGAAGACTACGACATAAATGGGCAGTGACCTGTATTAACAATGCATGAAACCTATGACATGAATGGGCAAATTTAACTCTATTAACTGTTTATGGAAGTGTACGACATAAATGAGCAAGTTGACCTAGATTATCTACTCAGAGTAGCATATGACTAAATTGTGTATGTTTTATTTTATTAATATCAGCATATTGTAGTGTAAGACATAAATGGGCAAGTTGACCTCTATCAACAACTTAAGGTAGTGCATGGCATAAATGGACAAGTTAACCTAGATTAACTTCACATGATAGCAAACAACATGAATTGGAACATAGAACTACATTAACAACATACAGCAGTGTATGAAATAAATGGGTAAATTGATCTCTCCTAACAACATACAGCAGAGTACAAAATTAACGGGCAAGTTGACCGCTCTTAATAAAATACAATCGTGTACAGCATAAATGGGCAAGTTGACCTGGATGATCATTCCTCTAACAAATATTGGAATCTTGTTAACGGCATATTCAGTAGAAGACTATTAACAGCGTTGCATCTCTAGGGAATTTTATATTACCAATGTCAGTCTCTCCTGAGACTAGGGAATTAATTTTAGCTAGGTCGCTTTTCATAAATATTAAAATATATTATTTTAAACAGTGCAAGGTGTACTTGGTCGTATTTCATAAATAGTAAAATATATTTTTTTAAAACGTTAAACTGTTTTCAAAGTGAAAAAAGCGTTAACACATTTAGTCCAGTCATCTAAGTTACAAAAAGAGACAGACCAAACATTCTCGAAATACAGTTTGGGGCAAATGGAAACTAATTAAAATAAATTATTTAAATTGTAAATCCGACCTTGTAGTGAGAAAAGTGAGAAGGCATTAAAAATACCTTGACCCAGATATGGGTGAAGGTGTATGAGGACATCACGAGACAATGATGATAGATCGATGGACAAATTTGAATGACTTCTCTTAGAGACTCCTGTGTTTTAGCAAGTTGTAGAGAATCCGGTCTAAAATTAGTGATCATATAATTGTGTGTGATTGAATGAGTCTACGTGAAACGAGAAAATAAAGAAAGACTAATTATATGTGACTAAATGAGTCTAAATGAATCTGAAAGAAAGGGTGACTGATTGTGTGACAAAATTAATTAAATCATTGATACAATGTTTTTTCTACTTTGTTTTAGGAATTGTCAGTGGAAGATTCAAAGGGTTTTTCCATAAAGCCATTGTTGCCTGTTCCCTTCTTCAGTTTGATTGTGTGGTGGTTTTCAAAACCTTCGCCCAACACGTGGTTTGGAGACTACTGAATCTAGTCACATCTAGAAACTTGTCTACTGCAAGCTGTGAAAATCATCAATACCGTGACGTCATTTGCTTGCTGCATGACTGGAAGGAAGCCTGCAGTTGGTACAAAAAGTGTTCCCCATAAATTTTATTCATAGTTAGTGTTCTCTATTTGTGCCAAATATTTCACAATATTTCAAGATATTAAAGTATTTGTGCCAAATATTTCACAAGACTGTTTTGTCCAGATATTAAAGTATGCGAGCTCTATTTGTGCCGAATATTTCATAAGATTGTTATTTCGAGATATTAACGTATATGTGCTATATTTTTTTCAAAAGAGTTCACAAGACAGTTTTGTCGAGATATTAAAGGAAGAACTGTAAAAGAACTATAGACTTTCTTGGGGAAAACAAATAGTTAGGACGACTTACTCTTAGTGCTGGCTAGACCACTTTGAGATAACTAGATTTGTGTCTCGAAATTGTAACTTATGTGAATTTTGATTCGATTGTTTTTCCACTCATCGTCATGTCATTCCTTGTCATCTTCATTTTATGTAAAAATTCATCTTGTCATGTAAGTATTGTCCATGTCTCTGTTCTATATTTTGTGAGAAATACTCACTGGTGACTCATGAACAACTGGGAATTGTCTCCTGCAAGTGCTTTTGTATTAGACTGGGCAACCGACAAGTTGTGGGCATCGTCTGAAAATAAACAAATTTTGTAGCGATAAATTCAGATTATAGTAGGCAAAATTTATAGAAGAATCTAGCACAGACTGACACTGGTTAAAATAGAAAAGGGGGAGATAAGTTGTGCTTAAAAAAGTTTGTGTTGTAATGCGAGTTAGTGTACCCTAGAAAAGAGCCAGAATAAGCTTTTCTTAAAAAATATAAAAAGACTCCACGCTTATAAGACTAGTTAAATGTGATTTATTTCCTGGACTGGTTCTCGGTCTGTATTGTAATCTATAATATTTCCTGGACTGGTTCTCGGTCTGCATTGTATGCTATAATAATGACTGCACTGGTTCTCGGTCTGCATTGTATGCTATAATAATGACTGCACTGGTTCTCGGTCTGTATTGTATGCTTTAATATTGACTGTACTGGTTCTCGGTCCTCATTGTATGCAAAAAATATTATTCTGTTTTGAACTATTTTTCAGTCACGTTTGTGCAAGAAAATGTCTTTCTCTTGTTTCCTTATTTAGCCGACTTTCAACTTAGTTAGCAATCAGGAGTCGGCAAACTCAAGTTCCCAACCTTTCAGTCTTTAGCTTTTCTCCACTTTCCTCTAAAACTTCTTCAAATGTAGTTAGTGAAATCATTCACATACACAGATACACTCATGCACGCGTACACACATACACAGATATACACACATGCATACGTACACATATGTACACTCATATACACACACTTACATAAACGCACATTTACATACAATCACACTCACACATATACACACTCGTATACACACGTACATAATAAGTTCATACACACATATGGTCACATATACTAATGTACACACTCATACAAACATGCAATTACATATGTACACACACATTTTCACAATTAATTTCAAGAAACCAAATGACGGTGATGTCATAGAAGAGAATGGCGATCATCGGGAGTGAAATCAAGGTCAGCGTAATGAGGCGTCGTTGCAGAGTACACAGACGTGTCATCGATAATGATCTGAATACAGCCAACCACCTTTGAGCAACCACGACAACAGTCATTAACCTAAAATTATATATTCTTGTCGATTATCGTTTACAGATTCTAGAGTATTAAGTACAACTCAGTGTTTAACTCTCTGTTATATTACATTCTATTAGTATTATCATTTTTATTGTCTCCTATACCGATACGCTTTGTCAAGATGTCTAATTGATAGTGACGTCAGTTAACCAATTCATCGCTGCGCAGACAGTTTATCGCGCGTCACTTAATTGCGGACTGTTCACCGCGCGACAACTAAACGGACGTACTTTTAATCGCTCACCACTTTCACGCTGCTGGGAGGTGACAGAGGCGACAGTCCCTATCTTCTAGCCGTTGTTTACATGTATATCCGCTATTTAAAAGTAGACATTATGCACTGTATTCACAATGCTAATATTTATGTAGTTATAATTTAATGGTAGACATTGTGCACTGCATTCACAATGCTAATATTTATGTAGTTATAATTTAAAGGTAGACATTGTGCACTGCATTCACAATGCTAATATTTATGTAGTTATAATTTAACGGTAGACATCGTGCACTACACGTTAAGAAAAGTATATAGTGGAAGCTTTTGAACGAACGTGTTGTCCGTGCTGTTACTATATTTGGACATTCTTTAACATTCTTAACATAATTTCCAGTTCCAGACAGTATAAATACATTTCTTATTTCGAATTTTTTCGATTTGGTATAATTGTACGATAGTAGGTTATGAAAGACCTCTTATTTTTTCTTTTTTATAAACTTTTTCTTTATACTTTTATCATTTTTTTCCTGTGTACGTGATTTTATATACATTTTTGCGACAAAAAAAAAAGAAAAAAAACACGTTTAACTGATGACGATTAATTGTCATGCGATTAACTGTCTTTGCGATTATAGGTCATACCGTTTGAGTGGTTCGAGTTATGTGGTACCTTTAATTTACGCGCGATTAAATGTCTGTAAACCCAATTCATCTTTATGTAACAATTAGCAATGATTCAACAACAAATTTGTTGCTAAATGTAGTGACAAATGTATAAATTAAAATAGTGCCAATTCATCTTCATGTAAAAATTAACAATTTCAAAACAACAACAAACTTCACAACCTCAACAAACAAACGTCACGTGACTGCCATGTCAGTAGACGGGCTCGCGGGGAATGGTTAAAGATACGTTAGACGTTAACGTTATTGCTGTAGTAGTTTTATTAAACACAACAACTACAGTTCGTTTTAATAAAAATACTGATATTTAATAGTTTGGAGAAAATAGCAGTTTTGAGCAAAATGGCTTCCATTTAAGTGTAATAAAATGAGTGTTACGTAAAATCCACAGTATGAAAACAAAAAAAAAAAAGGAAGGGTGACTGATTTTCTACTACATTGTTACAAATACAGAGAAGAAAGAAAATGCTTGACTGACACAATGAGACTATTACATTTACCAGTTGCCACACAAACACTACTCTTTCCAAATAAATGTCACCAAAATCATATACACCAACCCATCATCACATATTTCATTCACACAAACACACTTCATCTTGTATAAAAATAAATATTAATAAAACCCACACACACACACCATTACACAATAAGTAATAAAAAAGATAACCACATTCTTATAGGAAGTTATGAGTTGGCTTCCTCACATTTAAAAAAAAAATTCTATACATATGTTGACACAATTCTAGGAAAAACAATGCATACAACACTTGACACACTAATAAAGAAAGTAAGTAAACTGTAAACAATGACAGGTAAATGGAAAACTAATTCCATGGCTTCCATAGGTCTTCCACAACTTTTTTTTTTGAACATTGCTACCCTCCTAGAACAGAGTAAGGAGGAAGCCCCACATGAACTCTACAGAAACTGAGAACATCAAGAAGATGAAAAGTTTCCACGCAATTCCTGTGGGGAAAAGAAGTCATCGTAAAGAAGAAGAAAAATCTTGTTGTAAATGTGGTGACAAATGTATAAATTAAAATAGTACGGCGTACACATGTACTCTGTCTTTACTAAACAAACTTAAGAAATTGTTTCTAGTAATGAATTAATTACATGTTAGTGTACTTATTTTGTACCATTATCGTCAGAGGTCATGACCCGTCAGATTAAAGAATTAGTGAGAGAAAGATTTCTTCTGTAGTCAGTATTAACACAAAATTCTAGTTGTAAGTTTCTGTAGTCTGAATAAATACAAAAATCTTCTTGTAAACACATGTTGTCTGAAGGAGTACTAAATTCTAGTAAACATCTGTATTCTGAATGAATACAAAATTCTAGTTGCAAACATATTTTCATTGAATGAACACAAAATGAAGGTTTAAAAAATGTTTCCATGCGTGTGTATCTTTGTTAAAAACAGAAAATGAAACCAGTCTAAACTGCATGAAGAAAGAAATAACTAGAGAACCAAGGAAACTTCACATCATGTAAATGACGAATAGAATTACATTTATGCTGATGTTTCATTCTGACCGTCACGGAAGAAAGGGGGTTAATCATGAATTATTTTCTTTGATTATCTCCACTTGCCCATCACGTGATGTTACAGAATATCGCAAGTGTTGGCTGCGAGCAAATTGACGTGTCAATTACATGAACTGTCAGTGAGTTTGTTTACATACACTGTCAGTAAGTTTGCTTATTTTGTGTTTTCAACACTTTAGAAAAGTTCATTTGATTTATTGTTTAGTTAGATGATGGATAATTATGTTAACAATAAGTAGAAAACGTGTTTAGTTTTTTTTTTAATTTCTTTTTACAAATTTAATTAGGAACTATATTTTCAGAAGAGTATGCACCTCAAAGTAATGCACCTTCATAGCATTAGTAAAGTAGGATTACAAACCAAGGAAACTTCACGTCAGATAAATGACGAATAGATTACATTCTAACGCTAATTGTGACGTCATTTCTGGAAGACGTTAAATCAAAGCTACACCAGCAGACTGACACGTTGGAAACTGAAAGAGTTGGTTGTGTGAACAATTCTCAGGACCGTCTTTTAAGGTAAATGATTTGACCAAATCTATTTACACAATTACGTATAACTGTATTTAAATATCACTGTGTATCACGTATGAATGGGAAAAAAACTTTGATTGCACTGCAAACCTTTGGACTAATAGAAGTAAGGAATGTTGGAGGGGGGAGGGGCAATGCAGGAAAAAGAAAGCTGCGATCAGTGTCAAGTACAAACAATATTATTAGAACTGACTGAATTGTTTTATACCGGAAGAGTAGCCCAATAAGATAAATGAGGTAATGTGTGCTGTTGTTTCATTCTGACCGTCACAGAAGATAGGGGGGGGGGGTAATCAGGATTTTGTGTTAGTATCTCCACTTGCCCATCACGTGACGTTACAGAAGTTCGCAAGTGTTGGCTGCGAGCAACTTGACGTGTCAATTACATGCACTGTCAGCGAGTTTATTTACATACACCATACACTAAGTTTGCTTATTTTGTGTTTTCAACACTTTAGAAAAATTCATTTGATTTATTGTTTATGTTAGATGATGGATAATTACATATAACTGTATTTATATATCACTGTTTATCACGTATGAATGGGAAGAAACTTTGATTGCACTGCTAACCTTTGGAATAATGGAAGTAAGGAATTTTGGAGGGGGGTGGGGGTGAGCAATGCATGAAAAAGAAAGCTGTGATCAGTGTCAAGTACAAACAATATTATTAGAACTGACTGATCGCATTCTGACTACAGCTGTCTGACAAACTACATTGCAGAACATTATTATTCGTACAGGTGTCTACACACCAGTGTCTGACCACACCTGCTTGACTGATTAATGTGTGTTTAGAAGCGAGTGATTACAGCTGTATAACTGATCACTGCTCAATCACATCCGTCTGATTGTCTGACAACAGACGTCTGATTATAACTGTTTGAAAAATCACAGCCTAATAATCATGTTTATTTACAGCTTATAATTATTGGTGTATACCAGAGACATTTATATTTTTTTGCTGACAGGAAGAGATTAGATGCTTCTATTAAGGAAATGAGTGTTAACCAAATGTGTAGCCTATGTATCAGTAATGTGTGTTAACCGAATGCGTATTATATGTATGAGTAATGTGTACTAATCGAGTGTGTAAAGTATGTGTCTATAATGTGTGTTAATCGAGTGTGTAAAAGTATGTATCTGTAATGTGTGTTATCGAGTTTGTAATTCATTAACTGGTAATGAGAAGAATTATTTGTGTAGCTTATCAGATAGAAATTAATGTTATTTAACAAGTGTTCAATTCATTAGCTGGTAACGAACGGAATTATTTTTGTACCTTAAAGAAGCAGTGACATTTAAAACCTCGAAGTTTGGTTATAGAACTCCGAATCAAATACATTATATTAATGTTTGCAGTTTGTAGTTAATATTTGTTATGATTTCGTATTGAGTTTGTTGTACATTTATTATTAATGTATATAATTAACATAGTTGAATTTGCACTATTTATTATTCTTGTATATAATTAACAGAGTTAAATTTGCACGATTTTTTATTCATGTATTTATTAAACATAGTTAAATTTGCACTATTTATTATTCATGTATTTAATAATCATAGTTAAATTTACATTATTTATTATTCAAGTATTTAATAAACATAGTTAAATTTGCATTATTTATTATTCTTGTATATAATTAACATAGTTAAATTTGCATTATTTATTATTCAAGTATTTAATAATCATAGTTGAATTTCCACTATTTATTATTCTTGTATATAATTAACATAGTTAAATTTGCACTATTTATTACCCGCTGAGATATCAATTAATGTTTGTGCTGTTCACTTGTCATTTTCGTTTGATGTGCTTTGTGTTTGGTATTGTAATATATATTCCTAGCATTATTACCTAGGCAGAAGGGAGGGGGGAGGGCTGAACCACAAGTGATTTAGATCGGCACAGGAGAAAGACCAAACCCGCAAAAGTGGCTAGCCCATAAGCTGGGGATTTTAACATTTTATTATTAATATATAATCATGAATTTTCTTTTGTAAATTCCTTTTCAATAGTTATCACAAGACTTTATGCTTAATTATTGTATGTACATTTTTCATTCAGTCTGAAATGAACAGTATTAGTGAAGTTTTTATTCGAGGAAAAAATTTCACACGTTAATGCTGCATTAATGTTCAATATTTACATGAGGTGAAAAGTTTTATTCACTTTCTACATTATTGTTCAATATTTACCTGAGGTCAAAGGTTGCAAAGTTTTTA
Organism: Sinotaia quadrata; assembly: GCA_028829895.1. Lineage (NCBI taxonomy): Eukaryota > Metazoa > Mollusca > Gastropoda > Architaenioglossa > Viviparidae > Sinotaia > Sinotaia quadrata. The sequence continues at coordinate 88,718,504 of CM054182.1, read as the reverse complement.
TTCACTTTCTACATTATTGTCCAATATTTACTTGCGGTCAAGTGTTGCAAAGTTTTTATTCACTTTCTATATTATTGTTCAATATTTACCTGAGGTCAAAGGTTGCAAAGTTTGTATTGACTTTCTACATTATTGTTCAATATTTACCTGAGGTCAAAGGTTGCAAAGTTTTTATTCACTTTCTATACCGAAACGATGTGCAAGGCAGTACTTGTTTTCATTCTATTCGAATTGAAGTGCTAAACTATTTTTATACATTTTCTACGAGAACTTAACTGCTACCCAATGTGTTCAGAGTTTTGGCTATAAGTGATGTTCTACAAACTCTTTATAAAGTTTATTTTAGAGTATACAGAACTCTGCTATTGTTTATAAAGTTTATTATAGAGTAGTAAAGAACTCTGCTATTGTTTATAAAGTTTATTTTAGAGTAGTAAAGAACTATGCTATTGTTTATAAACATCAACAATAATTGTTGCACTGTAAAATAAAAAACTTTAATGGCGTTGTGTAAATACATGAATCATTATCTAGAATTTGTTGACTCACAATGACATATTTAACGTACGTTACTTTACTAGAATATTACGTATTTTGACGTAAAATTATCTCCCTTTCAACGCTCAACACTTGACGTATGGTGTGCCTTAATGTTAAGTCCTTCATAATGTTGTTTAGTAAGTGACACTTTTAATGAGGTGAATCAGTGACCATGCAATGAGTTAGAGTTCTGACACGTATAATGGATCGGTGACGCTTGTAAAATAATGTGTGACGCATTTGACATGTAATGTGATATTTCAATGACACTTGTAACAAAATAGGTCAGTGTCGATTATAGAGTGACTCTAATGTGCTAGTCATTAGACAGCTATTACTAGAAAGAAGTGTTGTTTTTTTATATTGCAGTAGATTAAAAAGAATTATGTACTATATTAGTTTTTATTATTTTTGCACGCTATTATTATTATTATTATTATTATTATTATTATTATTTTTGCACGGCACTTGAAATGTAATATATTAGTTTTTATTATTTTTGCACGCTATTATATATACGACACTTGAAATGTAATATATTAGTTTTTATTATTTTTGCACGCTATTATATAAACGACACTTGAAATGTAATATATTAGTTTTTATTATTTTTGCACGCTATTATTTATGCGACACGTGAAATGTATTATGCATAGTGACGCCTGTAAGAAAAGTAAATATTAAAGTGAAATACATGATGGCTCAGGAATTTTACAGATGTTGATATTTACAGTGGTAAATCTAATTTTATAATGTAAATCTTTTATGTCAAAGATGTTTCATGAATTTTACAGATGTTGATATTTACAGTGGTAAATCTAATTTAATAATATAAATATTTTATGTCAAAGATGTAGAAGGTGTCAAACAGAGAAGAAAATGCAAGTTGCTTGTTTTGTTTTTTCGCAATATTTTTATCACAATTAATTTTGCAGTCAATAATTAGTGTGTTGTTTTATCACAAGTTAATTTCAGTCAATATTATGAGTGACGTTTTATCACAAGACTAAGTGTGACGTTCGTAGATCTTTAGATCTTCAATCAAAATAAATTACTAATTTGTTTCATTATTTTTCTCTTATTTTCGTTTTAGATCTATAATAGAAAATGAAAACACAAATGGCGAACATCATGATATTTCTATTATTGCTGTCAGCAACGGAAGGTGATGTTCCATGTATAATATATAAGCATAACAATAGAGTAATTCTTTTATATTAAACACTTTAAATAATGAAAATCAGGAATGTTTAAAAGAAATCAGATTATATTCAGTAGTCATATTTAAAAATTCCCTCAAATAAATAATTATACACTAGATTTGCTGAATATCTTTTCTGTACCAGGAAAGTTGTACTTTATTAGTATAATATGGCGTTGAAATCAGTAAAGGTTTGTAATCAAGTTGTTACATTAAACTATTTTTTCCATGTCCTATATCTCAGTATTTATATTTCAATGTCATATGTCATCACACTCTATAACGACCTATCTCAGTATCTATATTTCAATGTCATATGTCATCACACTCTACCACTTTATTTCACACTCTATATCAACATATTTCATTATCTATATTTCAATGTCATATATTATCACACTCTATACCCATGTCCTATGTTCACTCTATATCAGGGGTGCACAAACACTTTAGGCCAGATGGCCGCAAGTCAGATTGATAGTGCATGGAGGCCGCAAGTCAGATTGCACATGGATGGCTCAGTAAAAATAAAAAAACCACAAATAATGAAATAATGTGCTTTACATTCGTTTTTGTCTTGCTAACTTAGGTTTAGTCTTTAGTGAGAAGGGTGAGCCTGAATGTTGTTAACAACTTTGTCAATATTTGGGTCGAGTTTCGTAGTCGCCAGCCTCAAAATAGAACAGAGATTGTTGTCGGTCAAATTCGATCTCAGCTTGTTGTTCATGTTCATTACTGAAAACGTTTGTTCACACAAGTACTGCCGAATTCTGACAACTTGCAAGTCAAGTCCTTGACATTTCTGTATTCGATCGAGCTGAGACTTCCGTAAAATGTTAAAATGTTGTTGTGCTGAAATAATGAGTTCAGTTCAGGTAAACATTGAAGATCAATGACTTCCTGGTACATATCAAAGATAAAGTGATCTTTGCCTTGGAGACGCTGGTTGAATCTATTCAAGTGATCTTTGCCTTGGAGCGACGCGGGTTGAATCTATTCAAGTGATCTGTCATGTCTGTCAGAAATACCAAGTCTGCCAACCAATGTTTGTAAGTAAACACAGCCGTGTTTTTGCCTTTGACAGTAAGTTTCTAATCGCAACTCAACAAACTATCTTAATACCTTTCCTCGATTCAGCCACCTGGTATCTGTGTGATACTGAATGTCTCGATATTCTGCCGCGATATCATCAAGAAATGATCTGAACTGTCGATGATTAAGTCCTCTGGATCGTATGAAGGTCACAGAATTAAAAACGAATTTCATGACATTGTCACATTTCAAGATTCGTGCACAGAGCGATTCCTGGTGAATTATGCAATGGTACATGTAGATACTGTCTGCTGGAATTCCAAGCCTTGCAAATGTGACCGCAAATGAGCAACGAATCCTGATGCTCTTCCAGTCATAGCAGGTGCACCATCCGTAGTAACGCTGGCTAGCATTGGCCACTGGACGTTAAGTTACCAGGAACTTAAGTCATTCCACCCAAAATATCTTCACCACGTCGTCCGCCCATGTAGAGAAGCCCTACCGGCTAATTCTTGAGTTATTTCAAAGTTCTCATCCACTGCACTGGAAAGCAGACCACGTCCGAGAATATCTTTGATAAAAAGTCTACTGCGGCTTATGAGTGAATACGTCAGCGGGAAAAAACCTAATAATTCGACGTCTGCACTACTTCCGTGTTCAGATTAAAAGCTCCTTGCAGGCCACAAATAATGGTAACATCCTAAAGTTTTCTTTGGGCCGCACCCCTGCTCTATATCAACATCTCTCAGTATTTCCATGTCCTATGTTCACCCTTTATCAACCTCTCTATGTATTTATAAAAGTATTTCCATGTCCTGTGTTCACCCTATATCAACCTATATCAACCTCTCTATGTATTTATAACAATATTTCCATGTCCTCTGTTCACTCTATATCAACCACTCTCAATATTTATAAAAGTGTTTCTCTCTCACTCTGCATACCTCTCTCTCTGTATGTACACACACACGCACACACACACACACACACACACACACACACACACACACACACACACACACACACAAACACACACACACACAGATATGTAAGTCTATTTCTGTGTGGGTCTGTAAGTACTTATATGGACTAATCTTAATTTGCTCTACAATACATATCCTATCAATTTAATATCAAATGTACAGATAGATAGATAGACTGACAGATATATAGATGGAGAGAGAGAGAGAGAGAGATTGATAGATAGATAAATAGATAGATAGATAGATAGATAGATAGATAGATAGATAGATGGATAGATAGATTATCATTTGATGATAAATATTTTATTTTTAATACGAACAGATCAATACGCTGCCGGAAGATTACAAGAGTATCGTATTCTTTCAATTTGATTAACTTTTCAAAATTAAAGATTTTAATAATTCAATTTAAATGCATTATTTAATTTAGAAATATATTTTCATTACTTCTTATGTAATCACAACTTTACAACGTTACTATGACTTCTATAATATTATTTGATGCTAATTAAAATTAATATAATTATTCTTTGATTTCTTAAATATTTTTTGATGTTAATTAAAATAAATACAATTTAAGTTTAGTTTTCTTTGACATTTAAAATATTATTTAATGTTAATTAAAATGAATGAAGTTTAATTTAAGTTTTCTTGTCACTTAACTATTATTTGATGTAAATTCTCAATACAATAATCAGTAAAAATCAATACAGTTTAATTTAAGTTTCCTTTTATAAAATTGAAGTGAAGAGAATTTCATTCCATTTAATTTAATTTGAAATATTTTATTTAATATATTTTAATTTATATAAACTGGTTCAAATTAATTGAATTTATACATATTTAATTCAAGTAAATTTGGTTCAATATTTTTTTTGTATTTTTCTTTTCTTTCTTTAGAAAATGATTTCGGTTAATTTTAATTTAATTTTCATTACATTATAAACATATTCCTTCTGACGTGTTGCTTTCAAATGAATATTGTTTATATTTATTATGTTAATCTATTAAAATGAATTATGTATATTTTATTTTATTTATTTTACTTTTCCAATTGAATTTACTGTCATGAGATATTTCTATAGTTTTGAATATTAAAGAAAGTAATATGTTTACTGCTTTAGGAAGCAATCAAATGTGTACCTTTTCTTGACAATACTTGAGCATTGTAATTCGAAAACACGTTTTCCTTTCCCACTCATACAACAACTATGTGAATGTCTAAGTCCTAATGAGAAGACACCGCAGTCCTAATACCAGATCTAGGCACCAATGGTAGGACCCCACTTTTAGAACAATCATCCAATGCACACATTTTTCTCAGCATGGTCGCTCTTTTCCAGTTTCAACACAATTATCAGCACAACAAAAGTCGCTCTTTTCCAGTTTCAACACAATTATCAGCACAACAAAAGTCGCACTTTTCCAGTGAAAACACAATAATCTTAGGTAATCCCAAAACACAACTGGCTGGCCGCACGTGTTAGGAAGATAGAAGATATTAAATGTAGAAGATTGATAGTTTTAGAAGATTGCTCGAGGCCCCTTCCACCATCGATACATACAGGAAAAGTTATTAGTGTTTTCTGTGATCCTATATATGACAATTGTCCTTAACAAATGTTAGTAGTGTTTTGTGTGGTCCTATATATGACAATTGTCCTTAATAAATGTTAGTAGTGTTTTGTGTGGTCATATAATGACAATTGTCCTTAATAAATGTTAGTAGTTTTTGTGTGGTCATATAATGACAATTGTCCTTAATAAATGTTAGTAGTGTTTTGTGTGATCAACAAAGTTAATTTTATTTCAACATTGTTCTGTTAACAGAGTTCCACCGTCAGTAGAACCATTAGAACCATCCGGAGAAATGTGCAGTAATCTTGATGAAAGTTGTCTGAAACCCCTTCAATGCTGTCCACAATTTGTTTGTCATGCACCCAACGATCCTAAGTCAAGCAATTACGAGTGCAAGGTGATCCTTGATGTTTACTAGATATATCAAGTGTTTACAAATAAAACTCATGCACTTTATATTTTACTAGATATATCAAGTGTTTACAAATAAAACTCATGCACTTTATATTTTACTAGATATATCAAGTGTTTACAAATAAAACTCATGCACTTTATATTTTACTAGATATATGAAGTGTTTACAAATAAAACTCATGCACTTTATATTTTACTAGATATATCAAGTGTTTACAAATAAAACTCATGCACTTTATATTTTAATAGATATATCAAGTGTTTACAAATAAAACTCATGCACTTTATATTTTACTAGATATATGAAGCATTTACAAATAAAACTCATGCACTTTATATTTTACTAGATATATGAAGCGTTTACAAATAAAACTCATGCACTTTATATTTTACTAGATATATCAAGCGTTTACAAATAAATCTCCGTTGAGCCAAATATAATGAGTCAAAATATACTTCAAGTTTTCTTTCTTTCATACTTCCTTCTAAAAATAGTTCGATTTCATTTCACTTTACTGCCAATCAGAGTTCTAGAAATTCCACAAACTACATGTATAATGGCGTCTCAAAGAATGTTTGAAAACTTTGAGGTCCAAAAGAAAGTTAAATCACTTTTTATACACATGTTCCTTATCATACTCATCTGGTGTACAACTCAATAAGTCATTTTTGTTTAACTTTTTTAAAACTATACATCTCACCGACACTTGTGTACAACTCAATAAGTCAATTTTATTTCACTTAGAGAAAATAATACATCTCATTGATACTTGGTGTACAACTCAATAAGTCATTTTTGTTTCACTTTGTGGAAAATTATACATCTCACTGACATTTGGTGTACAACATTTATAAATTCTTATGTTTCCTTAAAACCACTTATGCATCAAGGGGACATATCTATGTAAATACACATAATATTTCGTTACTCGCGATTTTTATAGTTTAAATGTTCTTTCTAAATAAGATTTCACTTTGACTGTAGTTTTAAAGTTTAAAACATCTTGATAGATAAGATTAATTCTTTCACTATAGTTTTATAGTTGGAAAGTATTTGCCAGATAAAATTAATACTTTTACTATAGTTTTATAGTTGGAAAGTATTTGCAGAAAAATTAATACTTTGACTGTAGATTTATAGTTTAAAAGTTTTGACAGATAAAATTAATACTTTGACTGTAGATTTATAGTTTAACACTTCTTGACAGATAAAAGTAATACTTTATAGATTTATAGTTTGAAAGTCCTTGACAGATAAGATTAATACTTTATAGATTTATAGTTTGAAAGTCCTTGACAGATAAGATTAATACTTTATAGATTTATAGTTTGAAAGTCCTTGACAGATAAGATTAATACTTTATAGATTTATAGTTTGAAAGTCCTTGACAGATAAGATTAATACTTTATAGATTTATAGTTTGAAAGTCCTTGACAGATAAGATTAATACTTTATAGATTTATAGTTTGAAAGTCCTTGACAGATAAGATTAATACTTTATAGATTTATAGTTTGAAAGTCCTTGACAGATAAAAGTACTACTTTATAGATTTATAGTTTGAAAGTCCTTGACAGATAAGATTAATACTTTCACGATAGATTTATAGTTTGAAATCTCTTGACAGATAATACTTTGACTGTAGATTTATACTTTGAAAGTTCTTAACACATATTCATTGCCCTTTTGCAGATCCTAAGTTAATACTCACTCCCACACATGCAAAATAACACACACACTCCAACACATGCTAAATAACACACACTCCCACACATGCAAAATATTACACACTGACATACATGCTAAATAACGCATACTCCGATACAGCTAAATAACACACAATCAAACACACGCTAAATAACAATGAATTATAATAAATAAATCATTATAAGACCAACAATATATTTATCCTTCTCTCTAGTAAATAGCTGTGTCGCTATCTCATTTCCATTTATCTCTAACTCACGTTTGTCTCTCTCTCTCTCTCTCTACTTTCATCTTTATCTCACGTTTGGTCTCTTTCTACTTTCATCTCTATCTCGTCTCTACTTTCATCTCTATCTCAATTTCGTCTCTCTACTTTCATCTCTTTCTCACTTTTGTCTCTCTCTCTCTCTCTCCATCTCTCTCTCTCCCCCACTTCATCTCACCCGTGACTCTTTCTCAATCACTCTCAAATCCCTGTCTCTCTTATATCTTTCTCTAATCTCTGTCTTTTATTTCAACCCTTCCTTCTTTGTCTCTCTTATTTCTGTCTCTTTGTTTTATTCTCCCTCCCTCTTCCATCCTGTTTTCTATAGTCGATGGGGTAAATTTGCCTAGCCAACTAACTAAGCTTAATTGTAATACTAATTGTTAAATGTTAAAGTGACCCGATGTTGAGCATTGCTTTTTGCTGCTATTTATAAGCGTCATTGTTGGAATAAACAACTCAGGTAGAGAATGTGCTAGAAATTGCTGATGTAATCTAAATCGATGTTAAGAGGGTGAGTAGTTTTTATTATTCAAAGGTTAAGATTTACAAGAAGAGGACCAGCCAATGGGCTGAGATCAATGTTTACCTGTTGAAAAGAATTTATTTTAAATCACTTTGAATTTGGAATGGAAGAATTCCGATCACGAAAGGCATCCGTTAGCTGAATGGTGAGTTAACTGATTTAATGATAGAGAATGGATTTAAGGAAACTTAAGTTGAGACTTGAATGTATGAAAGAATGGAGTTAGAGCTGAATAAACTGGTAACTTGGTGTTTGTGCCATGATTATATTTTACAAGGAAGAAGCAGCCTTTTTGCTTTTACTAGATCCCTCAGTTTACTGATTTACAAACAACTATAACCGTAGTAGATTCAAGAAGTGACTACCCCCAATATTTAAGTGTAAGGATACACTGCACTCTGTTGATGTATGGTGGCAAAGTATGCTCGACTACATCGTGGAATTTCTGGTACAAGGAAGTTACAGGAAATTGCTACATTGTTGTTCTACTTGAGTGGAGTAAAAAGGTGAAGGAGCACCCATAATGGTCTCGAAAGAATAGCGGCTGACATACACCTGAAACTGACAATTCTATTGTGAACAATAAGCTTGCGACTTTGTTATGAAAGCACACAAAAGACTATTCCAGCAATACCTAGAAACAGTTATGTACAAATTATTATTGCTATATTCTTTATAACTCCAATTCTGTTCTCTGATAGAAATTACCCTGCGACTAATATTGATACTGGTCAGTTAAATTATGTCTGAGGATATAAGACTGATTATAAGCATTTAAGAAATTTGAACATTGATCATGGAAATATTGATGACAAATATTTTTTTCAATATATTTGCTATGTGTATATTTTATTGTTGATCTAATAAATGTATTGTTAAATTTATTGACCTTCTTACACGTTTTGAAAATCATATGTTGAAGAGATAGTGGGTGGATGGGAGATCGCTAAATATAAAGATGGATTTATCTTCTCCTTTGGTAAGAACTTTTCAACCTAAGGAAATATTGTGTGACAATGAATGTTTGTCTTTAATGTTGTGGAAGAGAAAAAAGCGTTTACAACAACCAATTATCCACAAAGTGAGAGAGATGAGTAGTGTCTCTGAAGAATTATTATAAACTAAATTAAGATTATCATCACTTGTAATTAGTAATTTTAAGATTTGAAATTGAGCATGTTCAATAAACATGCATAACAATGAAATTACAGTGTGCAGAATTGAAAAACAAAAACGTTCACCTTACACAGAAGTTACGTCAATAAAAATCCTTTGGACCTGTCAGTTGAAATCTGTATGTCATGTATGAACAAGCAGAGGTTGTCTAACATTTCTAGTCGTTCACACAAATAGATTGCAGAGGTTGTCTAATTTTTCTTGTCATTCTCACAAATTGCATGAAGAGATTGTCTAATCTTTCTTGTCGATCTTACAAATAGCTGATGGTAACGTACGACATAAATGGACAATCTGACCTGTATTAACAATGCATGAAGACTACGACATAAAAAGGGAAATCTGACCTGCATTAACAATGCATGAAGACTACGACATAAATGGGCAGTGACCTGTATTAACAATGCATGAAACCTATGACATGAATGGGCAAATATAACTCTATTAACTGTTTATGGAAGTGTACAACATAAATGAGCAAGTTGACCTAGATTATCTACTCAGAGTAGCATAAGACTAAATTGTGTATGTTTTACTTTATTAATATCAGCATATTGTAGTGTAAGACATAAATGGGCAAGTTGACCTCTATCAACAACTTAAGGTAGTGCATGGCATAAATGGACAAGTTAACCTAGATTAACTTCACATGATAGCAAACAACATGAATTGGAACATAGAACTACATTAACAACATACAGCAGTGTATGAAATAAATGGGTAAATTGATCTCTCCTAACAACATACAGCAGAGTACAAAATTAACGGGCAAGTTGACCGCTCTTAATAAAATACAGTCGTGTACAGCATAAATGGGCAAGTTGACCTGGATGATCATTCCTCTAACAAATATTGGAATCTTGTTAACGGCATATTCAATAGAAGACTATTAACAGCGTTGCATCTGTAGGGAATTATATATTACCAATGTCAGTCTCTCCTGAGACTAGGAAATTAATTTTAGCTAGGTCGCTTTTCATAAATATTAAAATATATTATTTTAAACAGTGCAAGGTGTACTTGGTCGTATTTCATAAATAGTAAAATATATTTTTTTTAAAAGTTAAACTGTTTTCAAAGTGAAAAAAGCGTTAACACATTTAGTCCAGTCATCTAAGTTACAAAAAGAGACAGACCAAACATTCTCGAAATACAGTTTGGGGCAAATGGAAACTAATTAAAATAAATTATTTAAATTGTAAATCCGACCTTGTAGTGAGCAAAGTGAGAAGGAATTAAAAATTCCTTGACCCAGATATGGGTGAAGGTGTATGAGGACATCACGAGACAATGATGATAGATCGATGGACAAATTTGAATGACTTCTCTTAGAGACTCCTGTGTTTTAGCAAGTTGTAGAGAATCCGGTCTAAAATTAGTGATCATATAATTGTATGTGACTAAATGAGTCTAAAAGAAAGAAAGAGTGATTGTATGACTGATACAGTGTTTTTTCCTACTTTGTTTTCGCAGGCAAAGGGTTTTTCCGTGAAGCCAATGTTGCCTGTTCCCTTCTTCAGTTTGATTGTGTGGTGGTTTTCAAAACCTTCGCCCAACACGTGGTTTGGAGACTACTGAATCTAGTCACATCTAGAAACTTGTCTACTGCAAGCTGTGAAAACCATCAATACCGTGACGTCATTTGCTTGCTGCATGACTGGAAGGAAGCCTGCAGTTGGTACAAAAAGTGTTCCCCATAAATTTTATTCATAGTTAGTGTTCTCTATTTGTGCCAAATATTTCACAATATTTCAAGATATTAAAGTATTTGTGCCAAATATTTCACAAGACTGTTTTGTCCAGATATTAAAGTATGCGAGCTCTATTTGTGCCGAATATTTCATAAGATTGTTATTTCGAGATATTAACGTATATGTGCTATATTTTTTTCAAAAGAGTTCACAAGACAGTTTTGTCGAGATATTATAGGAAGAACTGTAAAAGAACTATAGACTTTCTTGGGGAAAACAAATAGTTAGGACGACTTACTCTTAGTGCTGGCTAGACCACTTTGAGATAACTAGATTTGTGTCTCGAAATTGTAACTTATGTGAATTTTGATTCGATTGTTTTTCCACTCATCGTCATGTCATTCATTGTCATCTTCATTTTATGTAAAAATTCATCTTGTCATGTAAGTATTGTCCATGTCTCTGTTCTATATTTTGTGAGAAATACTCACTGGTGACTCATGAACAACTGGGAATTGTCTCCTGCAAGTGCTTTTGTATTAGATTGGGCAACCGACAAGTTGTGGGCATCGTCTGAAAATAAACAAATTTTGTAGCGATAAATTCAGATTATAGTAGGCAAAATTTATAGAAGAATCTAGCACAGACTGACACTGGTTAAAATAGAAAAGGGGGAGATAAGTTGTGCTTAAAAAAGTTTGTGTTGTAATGCGAGTTAGTGTACCCTAGAAAAGAGCCAGAATAAGCTTTTCTTAAAAAAATATAAAAAGACTCCACGCTTATAAGACTAGTTAAATGTGATTTATTTCCTGGACTGGTTCTCGGTCTGTATTGTAATCTATAATATTGATTGGACTGGTTCTCGGTCTGCATTGTATGCTATAATAATGACTGCACTGGTTCTCGGTCTGCATTGTATGCAAAAAATATTATTCTGTTTTGAACTCTTTTTCAGGCACGTTTGTGCAAGAAAATGTCTTTCTCTTGTTTCCTTATTTAGCCGACTTTCAACTTAGTTAGCAATCAGGAGTCGGCAAACTCAAGTTCCCAACCTTTCAGTCTTTAGCTTTTCTCCACTTTCCTCTAAAACTTCTTCAAATGTAGCTAGTGAAATCATTCACATACACAGATACAATCATGCACGCGTACACAAATACACAGATATACACACATGCATACGTACACATATGTACACTCATATACACACACTTACATAAACGCACATTTACATACAATCACACTCACACATATACACACTCGTATACACACGTACATAATAAGTTCATACACACATATGGTCACATATACTAATGTACACACTCATACACACATGCAATTACATATGTACACACACATTTTCACAATTAATTTCAAGAAACCAAATGACGGTGATGTCATAGAAGAGAATGGCGATCATCGGGAGTGAAATCAAGGTCAGCGTAATGAGGCGTCGTTGCAGAGTACACAGACGTGTCATCGATAATGATCTGAATACAGCCAACCACCTTTGAGCAACAACGACAACAGTCATTAACCTAAACTTATATATTCTTGTGGATTATCGTTTACAGATTCTAGAGTATTAAGTACAACTCAGTGTTTAACTCCTGTTATATTACATTCTATTAGTATTATCATTTTTATTGTCTCCTATACCGATACGCTTTGTCAAGATGTCTAATTGCTAGTGACGTCAGTTAACCAATTCATCGCTGCGCAGACAGTTAATCGCGCGTCACTTAATTGCGGACTGTTCACCGCGCGACAACTAAATGGACGTACTTTTAATCGCTCACCACTTTCACGCTGCTGGGAGGTGACAGAGGCGACAGTCCCTATCTTCTAGCCGTTGTTTACATGTATATCAGCTATTTAAAAGTAGACATTGTGCACTGTATTCACAATGCTAATATTTATGTAGTTATAATTTAACGGTAGACATTGTGCACTGTATTCACAATTCTAATATTTATGTAGTTATAATTTAACGGTAGACATTGTGCACTGCATTCACAATGCTAATATTTATGTAGTTATAATTTAACGGTAGACATTGTGCACTGCATTCACAATGCTAATATTTATGTAGTTATAATTTAACGGTAGACATTGTGCACTGCATTCACAATGCTAATATTTATGTAGTTATAATTTATAGGTAGACATTGTGCACTGCATTCACAATGCTAATATTTATGTAGTTATAATTTAACGGTAGACATTGTGCACTGCATTCACAATGCTAATATTTATGTAGTTATAATTTAACGGTAGACATTGTGCACTGCATTCACAATGCTAATATTTATGTAGTTATAATTTAACGGTAGACATTGTGCACTACACGTTAAGAAAAGTATATAGTGGAAAGCTTTTGAACGAACGTGTTGTCCGTGCTGTTACTATATTTGGACATTCTTTAACATTCTTAACATAATTTCCAGTTCCAGACAGTATAAATACATTTCTTATTTCGAATTTTTTCGATTTGGTATAATTGTACGACAGTAGGTTATGAAAGACCTCTTATTTTTTCTTTTTTATAAACTTTTTCTTTATACTTTTATCATTTTTTTCCTGTGTACGTGATTTTATATACATTTTTGCGACAAAAAAAAAAAACACGTTTAACTGATGACGATTAATTGTCATGCGATTAACTGTCTTTGCGATTATATGTCATACCGTTTGAGTGGTTCGAGTTATGTGGTACGTTTAATTTACGCGCGATTAAATGTCTGTAAACCCAATTCATCTTTATGTAACAATTAGCAATGATTCAACAACAAATTTGTTGCTAAATGTAGTGACAAATGTATAAATTAAAATAGTGCCAATTCATCTTCATGTAAAAATTAACAATTTCAAAACAACAACAAACTTCACAACCTCAACAAACAAACGTCACGTGACTGCCATGTCAGTAGACGGGCTCGCGGGGAATGGTTAAAGATACGTTAGACGTTAACGTGATTGCTGTAGTAGTTTTATTAAACACAACAACTACAGTTCGTTTTAATATTTAAAAATACTGATATTTAATAGTTTGGAGAAAATAGCAGTTTTGAGCAAAACATGGCTTCCATTTAAGTGTAATAAAATGAGTGTTACGTAAAATCCACAGTATGAAAACAAAAAAAAGAAAGGGTGACTGATTTTCTACTACATTTTTACAAATACTGAGAAGAAAGAAAATGCTTGACTGACACAATAAGACTATTACATTTACCAGTTACCACACAAACACTACTCTTTCCAAATAAATGTCACCAAAATCATATACACCAAGCCATCATCAAATATCTCATACTCAAAAACACACTTCACCTTCTATAAAAATAAAACCCACACACACACATTACAAAATAAGTAATAAAAAAGAAAACCACATTCTTAAAGGAAGTTATAAATGGCTTCCTCACATTAAAAAAAAATACTATACATATGTTGACACAATTCTAGGAAAATCAATGCATACAACACTTGACACACTAATACAAAAAGTAAACTGTAAACAATGACAGGTAAGTGGAAAACTAATTCCATGGCTTCCATAGGTCTTCACACAATTTTTTTTGAACATTGCTTTCCTCCTAGAACAGAGTAAGGAGGAAGCCCCACAGGAACTCTACAGAAACTGCGAATCATCAAGAAGATGAAAAGTTTCCACGCAATTCCTGTGGGGAAAAGAAGTCATCGCAAAAAAGAAGAAAAAAATTTGTGTAAATGTGGTGACAAATGTATAAATTAAAATAGTACGGCGTACACATGTACTCTGTCTTTACTAAACAAACAAATTATTTTTAATATGAATTATTTACATGTTAGTGTACTTATTTTGTACCATTATCGTCAGAGGTCATGACCCGTCAGTATTAAAGAATTAGTGAGAGTAAAGATTTCTTATGTAGTCTGAATAAATACAAAAATCTTCTTGTAAACACATGTTGTCTGAAGGAGTACTAAATACTAGTTGTAAACATCTGTAGTGTGAATGAATACAAAATTCTAGTTGCAAACCTATTTTGTATGAATGAACACAAATGACAGTTTTAAAAAATGTTTCCATGCGTGTGTATCTTTGTTAAAAACCAGTCTAAACTGCATGAAAAAAGAAATAACTAGAGAACCAAGGAAACTTCACATCAGGTAAATGACGAATAGAATTACATTTGTGCTGTTGTTTCATTCTGACCGTCACGGAAGAAAGGGGGTTAATCAGGAATTATTTTCTTTGATTATCTCCACTTGCCCATCACGTGACGTTACAGAAGATCGCAAGTGTTGGCTGCCGGCAAATTGACGTGTCAATTACATGCACTGAGAGCTAGTTTGTTTACATACACTGTCAGTAATTTTGCTTATTTTGTGTTTTCAACACTTTAGAAAAATTCATTTGATTTATTGTTTAGTTAGATTATGGATAATTATGTTAACAATAAGTAGAAATCGTGTTTAGTTTTTTTTTAATTTCTTATTACAAATTTAATTAGGAACTATATTTTTTAGAAGAGTATGCACCTCAGAGTAATGGATCTTCATAGCATTAGTAAAGTAGGAATACAAACCAACAAACTTCACGTCAGGTAATTGACGAATAGATTACATTCTAACGCTAATTGTGACGTCATTTCTGGAAGACGTTAAATCAATGCTACAGCAGCAGACTGACTGAAAGAGTTGGTTGTGTGAACAATTCTCAGGACCGTCTTTTAAGGTAAATGATTTGACCAAATTTATTTACACAATTACATATAACTGTATTTATATATCACTGTGTATCACCTTTGATGGGAGGAAACTTTGATTGTACTGCTAACCTTTGGAATAATGGAAGTAAGGAATTGTGAGGGGGGGGGGGGCAATGCATTAAAATAAAAAGCTGTGATCAGTGTCAAGTACAAACAATATTATTAGAACTGACTGATCGCACTCTGACTACAGCTGTCTGACAAACTACATTACAGAACATTATTATTCGTACAGGTGTCTAACACGCCCCAGTGTCTGACTACACCTGCTTGACTGATTAATGTGTGTTTAGAAACGAGTGATTACAGCTGTCTAACTGATCACTGCTCAATCACATCCGTCTGATTGTCCGACAACAGACGTCTGATTATAACTGTTTGAAAAATCACAGCCTAATAGTCATGTTTGTTTACAGCTCATAATTATATGGGTATACAAGGGACATTTATATTTCCATGCTGATAGGAATAGATTAGATGATTCTCTTGGGGAAATGTGTGTTAACCGAATTTAAGTATGTATCTGTAATGTGTGTTAACCAAATGTGTAGCATATGTATCAGTAATGTGTGTTAACCGAATGCGTATTATATGTATCAGTAATATGTGCTAATCTAGTGTGTAATTCATTAACTGGTATGAGAAGAATTATTTGTGTAGCTTATAAGATAGAAATTTAGTGTTATTTAACAAGTGTTCAATTTATTAGCTGGTAACGAACAGAATTATTTTTGTATCTTAAAGAAGCAGTGACATTTAAAACCTCGAAGTTTGGTTATAGAACTCCGAATCAAATACATTATATTAATGTTTGCAGTTTGTAGTTAATATTTGTTATGATTTCGTATTGTTGTACATTTATTATTCATGTATTTAATAAACATAGTTAAATTTGCATTATTTATTATTCATGTATTTAATAAACATAATTAAATTTGCATTATTTATTATTCTTGTATATAATTAACATAGTTGAATTTGCACTATTTATTATTCATGTATTTAATAATCATAGTTAAATTTGCACTATTTATTATTCATGTATTTAATAAACATAGTTAAATTTGCATTATTTATTATTCATGTATTTAATAAACATAGTTAAATTTGCATTATTTATTATTCATGTATTTAATAAACATAGTTAAATTTACACTATTTATTATTCATGTATTTAATAAACATAGTTAAATTTGCACTATTTATTATTCATGTATTTAATAAACATAGTTTAATTTACACTATTTATTATTCATGTATTATTAAACATACCTCAGTTAATTTCGCACTGTTTCTTTATCCGCTGAGATATCACTTAATGTTTGTGCTGTTCACGTGTCATTTTCGTTTGATGTGATTAGTGTGCGGTATTGTATTATATCTTCTTAGCATTATTACATAGACAGAGGGGATGGGGGAGGGCTGAACCACAAGTGATTTAGATCGGCACAGGAGAAAGACCAAACCCGCAAAAGTGGCTAGCCCATAAGCTGGGGATTTTAACATTTTATTATTAATATATAATCATTAATCTTCGTTTGTAAATTCCTTTTCAATAGTTATCACAAAACTGTATGCTTTAACACTGTATTTACATTTTTCATTCAGTCTAAAATGAACAGTAGTAGTGCAGTCTCTATTCGAGGAAAAAATTTCAGACGTTAATGCTGCATTAATGTTCAATATTTACATGAGGTGAAATGTTGCAAAGTTTTATTCAGTTTCAATATTATTGTTCAATATTTACCCGAGGTATAAACTTATGCAAAGTTTTTGTTCACTTTCTACATTATTGTTCAATATTTACCTGAGGTCAAAGGTTGCAAAGTTTTTATTCACTTTCTATACGAAATGATGTGCAAGGCAGTACTTGTTTTCATTCTATTTGAACTGAAGTGCTAAACTATTTTTAGACATTTTCTACGAGAACTTAACTGCTACCCAATGTGTTCAGAGTTTTGGCTATAAGTGATGTTCTACAAACTGTTTATAAAGTTAATTTTAGAATAGTAAGGAACTATGCTTTTGTTTATAAAGTTAATTTTAGAGTATACAAAACTCTGCTATTGTTTATAAAGTTTATTTTAGAGTAGTAAAGAACTCTGCTATTGTTTATAAAGCATCAACATTAATTGCTGAATTTTACAGATGTTGATATTTGCAGTGGTAAATCTAATTTTATAATGTAAATCTTTATGTCAAAGATGTTTCATAAATTTTAGAGATATTGATATTTACAGTGGTAAATTTAATTTAATAATATAAATATTTTATGTCAAAGTTGTAGAAGGTGTCATACAGAAAAAATGCAAGTTGCTTATTTTGTTTTTCCCCAATAATTTTTATCACAATTTATTTTGAGTCAATAATTAGTATGACGTTTAATCACAAGATAATTTGCAGTGAATATTATGTGTGACGTGTGATCACAAGTTAATATTCAGTCAATATTACGTGTGACGATCGTAGATCTTTAGATCTTCAATCAAAATAAATTACTCATTTGTTTCATTATTTTTTCTTTTTTTTTCGTTTTAGATCTATAAATAGAAAATGAAAACACAAATGGCGAGCATCGTGATATTTCTGTTATTGCTGTCAGCAGCGGAAGGTGATTTTCCAGGTATAACATTATAAGCATAACAACATAGTATTTATTTTATATTAAAAAGATTAAACAACGGAAGGTGATTTTCCAGTATAACACTATAAGCATAAAACATGGTATTTATTTTATATTAAACACTTTAAATAATGAAAATCAGGAATGTTTAAAAGAAATCAGATTATATTCAGTAGTCATATTTTAAAACTCCCTCAAATAAATAATTATACACTAGATTTGCTGAATATCTTTTTTTACCAGAAAAGTTGTACTTTATTAGTATAATATGGCCTTGAAATCAGTAAATGTTTGTAATCAAGTTGTTACATTAAACTATTATTTCCATGTCCTATATCTCAGTATCTATATTTCAATGTCATATGTCATCACACTCTATAACAACCTATCTCAGTATCTATATTTCAATGTCATATGTCATCACACTCTACTACTTTATTTCACACTCTATATCAACCTATCTCAGTATCTATATTTCCATGTCCTATGTTCACTCTATATCAGGGGTGCACAAACGTTTAGGCCAGATGGCCGCATTTCCAATTCTTATATATGGAGGGCCGCAAGTCAGATTGCACAGGGATAGCACAGTTAAAAAAACAAAACCATACATAATGAAATAATTTGCTTTACATTCGTTTTTGTCTTACTAACCTAGGTTTAGTCTTTATTAGTGAGAAGGGTGAGCCTGAATGTTGTTAACAACTTTGTCAATATTTGGGTCGAGTTTTGTAGTCGCCAGCTTCAAAATCGAACAGAGATTGTTGTCGGTCAAATTCGATCTCAGCTTGATGTTCATGTTCATTACTGAAAATGTTTGTTCACACAAGTACGTGTTGCCGAATTCTGACAACTTGCAATTGCAAGCCAGGTCTTTGACACTTCTATATGTGCTCGAGCTGAGACTTCCGTAAAATGTTAAAAATGTTGTTGTGCTGAAATGATGACTTCAGTTCAGGTAAACATTGAAGATCAATGACCTCCTGGTACATTTCAAAGATAAAGTGATCTTTGCCTTGGAGACGCTGGTTGAATCTATTCAAGTGATCTGTCATGTCTGTCTGAAATGCCAAGTCTGCCAACCAATGTTTGTCAGTAAACACAGCAGTGTTTTTGCCTTTGACAGTAAGGAGTTCACAAATTTCTAATCGCAACTCAAGAAACTATCTTAATACCTATCCTCGATTCAGCCACCTGGTATCTGTGTGATACGGAATGTCTCGATATTCTGCCGCGATATCGTCAAGAAATGATCTGAACTGTCGATGATTAAGTCATCTGGATCGTATGAAGGTCACAGAATTAAAAACGAATTTCATGACATTGTCAAATTTCAAGATTCGTGCACAGAGCGATTCCTGGTGAATTATGCAATGGTACATGTAGACACTGTCTGTTGGAATTCCAAGCCTTGCAAATGTGACCGCAAATGAGCAACGAATCCTGATGCTCTTCCAGTCATAGCGGCGCACCATCCTGAGTAACGCTGGCTAGCTTTGGCCACTGGACGTTAAGGTTTCCAAGAACGAAAGTCATTCCACCCAAAATATCTTCACCACGTCGTCCGCCCATGTAGTGAAGCCATACCGGCTAATTCCTGAATTATTTCAAAGTTCTCATCCACTGCACTGGAAACAGACCTAGACCGAGAATATCTTTGATAAAAAGTCTACTGCGGCTTATGAGTGAATACGTCAGCGGAAAAAACCTAATAATTCGACGACTGCAGTACTTCCGTGTTCAGATTAATGTTAAAAGCTCCTTGCAGGCCACAAATAATGGTATCATCCTAAAGTTTTCCGGGTGCCGCACCCCTGCTCTATAATTAATCAACATCTCTCAGTATTTCCATGTCCTATGTTCACCCTATATCAACCTCTCTATGTATTTATAAAAGTAATTCCATGTCCTCTGTTCACTCTGTATCAAGCACTCTCAATATTTATAAAAGTATTTCTCTCTCACTCTGATACCTCTCTCTCTCTGTATGTACACACACACACACACACACACACACACACACACACACACACACACACACACACACACACACACACACACACACACACACACACAGACAAGTAAGTCTGTTTCTGTGTGTGTCTGTAAGTACTTATATAGACTAAACTTAATTTGCTCTACATTACATTCCTATCAATTTACATATCAAATAGATAGATAGATAGACAAACAGGCACATAGATAGATAGATAAATCGATAGAGAGATAGATAGATAGATAGATAAATAAATAGATAGATGGATAGATAGATAGATAAATAGATAGATTATCATTCGATGATAAATATTTTTATTTTTAATACGAACAGAAAAAAACGCTATGAGCAGAATGAATGGGTATCGTATTCTTTCAATTTGTTTAACTTTTCAAATTTAAGATTTTAATAATTCAATTTAAATGCATTATTTAATTTAGAAATATATTTTCATGACTTCTTATGTATTCACTAATTTACAACGATTCTTTGACTACTTAAAATATTATTCGATGTTAATTAAAATAAATACAGTTTAATTGAAGTTTTCTTTAAATTCTTAAATATTATTTGATGTTAATTAAAGTAAATACAATTTAATTTAAGTTTTCTTTGACTTTTTAAATATTATTTAACGTTAATTGAAATAAATAAAATTTAATTTAAGTTTTCTTTGAACTCTTAAATATTATTTGATGTTAATTAAAATGAATGAAGTTTAATTTAAGTTTTCTTTCACTTCTTAACTATTATTCGATGTTAATTAAAATCAATACAATTAAATTTAAGTTTCTTGTCACGGAAAAAAGGGGGAGGTAATCAGAAAATTAATTTTTATCCTTGATTATCTCCACTTGGCCATCGCGTCGACGCAACAGACTCTGCAAGTGTCGTATGCGAGCTTAATGACGTCTTAATTACGTGCACTGTCAGCGTGTTTGTTTCCATTTACTGTCATGGCTCTGCTTATTTTGTTTGCATACAATGTCGGCAAGTTTACTAATTTCATGTTTCCAATATTTATATAAAAATACATTTGAGTAATTATTTGAGTTAGATGTTAAAAAATTATGATTACAATATCTTGGAAATGTGTTTGATTTTTATATCAATTCTTATTACAAATTGAATTAGCGATTATATTATTAGAGTTTTGTACCTCAGCGTAATGCACCTTTTTAGCGTTGGTAAAGTAGGGATACACGCGGGAGTTTTATCTGGGAGAGAGTGAGAATTGATTTTGCATAAAAGGACTAACGGGAGCTATTTTACTTTAGTGTGCGTCTGTCTGGACTACAGAGAGGTGTAAGGCCATCGTACCTACACAGAGTCTGGACAATCTTTCCATCACCGTTATGATCAGGGAGGAAATGAACCGTGATAGATTTTAGATCTTGGAACTGTCGCAGAAGACAGGTGTCTGTGAGCTCCATTTTGGTACTGTCGTGGAAGACAGCCGTCCGTGTTCTTCATCATAGAACCGGGTGCCCCAGCGTTAAGGAACGTGGGACAAGTATTCGCAAGTGTGTACGTACTGCACTCTCAGTGAACCGTGTTTCATCACCAAGTGTGTACGTACTGCACTCTCAGTGAACGTGTTTCATCGCCAAGCGTCTTATTTTTCAGATGACAGAAACTGTAACATTTTGTGTTCGCCAGCATGTCGGCAATTGTGACTATTTCGTTTTGTGCTGTGTGTTCCTGTGTCAACAATTCAGTGTATTTCAAACACTAGTAAATAGGAAAACTTTTATTAGAGGTGCATTACTGGGTAGGATAGCTAGAATATAAACATTTTCATCATTGAACTATTTTTCATGAACATTTAACTTTGACTTTTATTAAATAGATAATTATTGCGTCACTCTAAATTGAGTGGTCTAACTATCCATTTTAAATGTATTCAACAAGAAATAAATTAAAACAGCTAGGTTACATATAGCGAATAACTCGACAGTTACAATTAGAGTTTATAAATGGTTATAGTTCATCATCAAGACCATGTGTTTTGATAAAATAATGTTCAGTTTGGGTCCTATAGCGCTGTAGTAGTTATTTTGTATTTTTGCATGAGAAAATTAACAATGAGTTCATAAGTTAAAACTGAATGTTTTTTAGTGGATTCTAAAAATGTACTTTGATTAAAGTTTGATTGGATTTCATTGAAACTGTGTAGTTGTTGATTTTATCATCACTTGTGTTTTGGGTTGCCAACCATGACAACCATGCGTCCTAGCGAATGTCATAGCCACAGGTGTACATATGGTCCATTGAATCTGTCTATGACCCGGTGTGTCGTTCTGTTCTGGCATTGCTTTGTGGCTCATTGAAATAAATTTCCAATATAATGTGGTTACATTCTGGCATTGCTCCAAAGCTCATTGAAATAAACTTCCAAGATAAAGTTACATTCTGGCATTGCTCCAAAGCTCATTGAAATAATTTTCCAAGATAAAGTGGTTACATTCTGGCATTGCTCCAAAGCTCAGCACATTGATTTCAATGTCTCTGAGAAAGTACTGATCAGCAAATAAAATACACACTGCCTAAGAATTCGTCCTTAGTATTCAAAGTGTAGTGAATAATTGGCCGATATTGTAGCATTTGAGTGGAAGATAAGTTAGGCAGTCCGGCTGTCGCTAATATTAGGAATTATCCAATAAACCAATATTGAAAGTAGAACCTAAATTAGGACAAGGTCGTTAAATTAGAACAAGGTCGTTAAATGGAAACCGGACTTTATTATTTAAAACACACTTTGTTATTTAAAAACACACTTTATTATTTAAAAACACACTTTTTTATTTAAAAACACTCTTTATTATTTAAAAACACACTTTACTATTTAAAAACACACTTTATTATTTAAAAACACACATAGCTTTTTAGAAACAGTTAGCAGTGTTTTGTGTGATCCTATCTATGACAATTGTCCTAAGGATATGTCAGTAGCATTTGTAAGGGTACGGTGAGTTCACTTGTCGTGTGTGTGAGGAATTTCTAACAGACGCCTCTAACATTGACCATTTAGAGAGTGACTTACAATTTAAGATGAACAGCGTGTGTACGTGTATGTGTGATGAGGTTGGGGTGTGGGGAGTTTGTAACTTTCACTCGAAGAAATGTACGCTTCACGTACTTTTCATTTCACTCAGACTTCACATTCCTTTCTTATACCGCCCAATCCGAACTGTACAAATATACTTCGTATGTGTAATTACGTGTGTGTGTGTGTGAGTGTGTGTACTTAAAGAATGAATCTAACATATCCTTCCCATCCTCTCCCTGAACGGATTTATGAAAGTGACGTAGAGATTGTAATTCCTGTCAGAGCATTCAGGTCATAGAGATATAGAAATTGTGTAGTACAGCGCTTCCGTCATAGAGATATAGAAATTGTGTAGTACAGCGGTTCAACAAAGTTAATTTTATTTCAACGTTGTTCTGTTAACAGAGTTCCACCGTCACACAGAGCATACAGAGATCTGTGCGGGGGTATTGGTGAAAGTTGTATGATAAGGGGATGCTGTACACCACTTGTTTGTTTTGGACCCACGGAACCCACTACTGATTCAGACACTTACGTGTGCAAGGTAATCCGTGGTGTATGCGCGCATGCACTTTATATTTTACTAGATATATCAAGCGTTTACAAAAAAACTCATGCACTTATATTTTACTAGATATATCAAGCGTTTACAAATAAAACTCATGCACTTTATATTTTACTAGATATATCAAGCGTTTACAAATAAATCTCCGTTGAGCTAAATTTGATGAGTAAAAATATACTTCAAGTTTTCTTTCTTTCATACTTCCTTCTAAAAATAGTTCATTAGATTTCACTTTACTGCCAATCACAGTGCAAGACATTCCACAAACTAGCGTGTATAAAGGCGTCTCAATGAATGTTTGAAAAGTTTGAGGTCCCAAAGAAAGTTAAATCACATTTTATACATTTGTTCCTTATTATACTCATCTGGTGTACAACTCAGTAAGTCATTTTTGTTTCATTTTGCGGAAAATAATACATCTCACTGACACTTGGTGTACAACACTGATAAATTCTTATGTTTTCTTAAAACTTCTTATGCATTAAAGGGACATAATTTATGTGAATACATATAATATTTCGTTACTCGCGATTTTTATAGTTGAAATGTTCTTGCTGAATAAGATTTCACTTTGACTGTAGTTTTAAAGTTTTGAAATACAGTGAGGGGCAAATGGAAACTAATTATAATAAATTATTTAAATTGTAAATCCGACCCTATAGTGAGCAAAGAGAGGAGGCATTAAAAATACCTTGACCCAGATATGGGTGAAGGTGTATTGAGGACATCACGAGACAAAGATGATAGATCGATGGACAAATTTGAATGACTTCTCTTAGAGACACCTGTGCTTTAGCAAGTTGTAGAGAATCCGGTCTTAAAGTAGAGATCATATAATTGTGTGTGGTTTGAATGAGTCTAAATGAATGCGAGAAGAATGAGTGTTTGATTGTGTGTGATTGAATGAGTCTAAATTAAAACTAGAAAAAAAGAGAATGACTAATTGTGTGTGACTAAATAAGTCTAAATGAATTTGAAAGAAAGAGTGACTGATTGTGTGACAAAATTAATTAAATCTTTGATACAGTGTTTTTTCTACTTTGTTTTAGGAAAATTCAAAGGGATTTTCCGTGAAGCCATTGTTGCCTGTTCCCTTCTTCAGTTTGATTGTGTGGTGGTTTTCAAAACCTTCGCCCATCACGTGGTTTAGAGACTACTGAATCTTCTGACCTCTAAATACTTGTCTACTGCAAGCTGTGAAAATCATCAATACCGTGACGTCATTTGCTTGCTGCATGACTGGAAGGAAGCCTGCAGTTGGTGCAAGAAATGTTTAACATAAATTTTATTCTTAGTTTGTGTTCTATATTCGTGCAAATATTTCACAATATTTCAAGATATTAAAGAATTTGTGCGAAAAATTTCATGACTGTTTTGTCCATATATTAAAGTATGTTTGCTTTATTTTGCCAATTATTTCACAAAACTGTTTTGTCGAGAAATTAAAGTATTTGTGCTCTATTTGTTCGAAATATTTCACACGACTGTTTTGTCGAGATATTAAAGGAAGAACTGTTAAAGAACTATAGACTTTCTTGTGGAAAACAAATAGTTAGGACGACTTACTCTTAGTTCTGGCTAGACCACTTTGAGATAACTAGATATTTGTCTCGAAATTGTAACTTATGTGAATTTTGATTCGATTGTTTTTCCACTCATCTTCATGTCATTCATTGTCATCTTCATTTTATGTAAAAATTCATCTTGTCATGTATGTATTGTTCATGTCTTTGTTCTATATTTGTGAAAAATACTCACTGGAGACTCATGAACAACTGGGAATTGTCTCCTGCAAGTGCTTTGGTCCTAGATTGGGCAACCGACAAGTTGTGGGCATCGTCTGAAAATAAACAAATTTTGTAGCGATAAGATCAGATGAGAGTAGGCAAAATTTATAGAGTAACCTATCACAGACTGACACTGGTTAAAAGGGGGAGATAAGTTGTGCTTAAAAGAGACTGTGTTGTAATGCGTGCGAGTTAGTGTACCCTAGAAAAGAGCCAGAGTAAGCTTTTATAAAAAGAAAATATAAAAAGACTCCACGCTTATAAGACTAGTTAAATGTGATTTATTTTCTGGACTGGTTCTCGGTCTGTATTGTGTGCTATAATATTTACTGGACTTGTTCTCGGTCTGCATTGTATGCAAAAACTATGATTCATATTTGTATTCTTTTTCAGTCACCTTCGTGAAAGCAAATGACTTTCTCTTGCTTCCTTATTTAGCCGACTTTCAACTTAGTTAGCAATCAGGGCTCAAGTTCCCAACCTTTCAGTCTTTAGCTTTTCCCCACTTTCCTCTAAAACTTCTTCAAATGTAGTTAGTGAAATCATTCACATACACATATACACTCATGCACACGT
>CM054182.1:88619545-88687045 GCA_028829895.1 Sinotaia quadrata | reverse complement strand
GATTATTTTTTCTTTGATTATCTCCACTTGCCCATCAAGTGACGTTACAGAAGTTCGCAAGTTTGTTTACATACACTGTCAGCAAGTTTGCTTATTTTGTGTTTTCAACACTTTAGAAAAATTCTTTTGATTAATTGTTTATGTTAGATGATGGATAATTATGTTAACAATATGTAGAAAACGTGTTTAGATTTTTTTTAAGTATCTTATTACAAATTTAATTAGGAACTATATTTTTAGAAGAGTATGCACCTCAAAGTAATGCACCTTCATAGCATTAGTAAAGTAGGAATACAAACCAAGGAAACTTCACGCCAGGTAAATGACGAATAGATTACATTCTAACGCTAATTGTGACGTCATTTCTGGAAGAAGTTAAATCAAAGCTATACCAGAAGACTGACGGGTTGGAAACTGAAAGAGTTGGTTGTGTGAACAATTCTCATGACCGTCTTTTAAGGTAAATGTTTTGACCAAATGTATTTACACAATTACGTATAACTGTATTTAAATATCACTGTGTATCACGCATGAATGGGGAAAAACTTTGATTGCACTGCAAACGTTTTTAATAATAGAAGTAATGAATGGTGGAGGGAGGGGAATGCAGGGAAAAGAAAGCTGCGATCAGTGTCAAATAAATACAAACCATATTATTAGAACTAACATCTGAATGGTTCTTACCGGAAGAGTAGCCCAATACGATGTGAGTTTAATTGTGCTGTTGTTTCATTCTGACTGTCACGGGAAAAAATTGGCGTAATCAGGATTTTTTCTTTGATTATCTCCACTTGCACATCACGTGCTTTACAGAAGTTGGAAAAGTGTCTGCTGAGAGCAAATTGACGTGTCAATTATGTGCACTGTCAGCGAGTTTGTTTACATACACTGTCAGCACGTTTGCTTATTTTGTGCTTTCAACACTTTAGAAAAATTCATTTGGTTAATTGTTTATGTTAGATGATGGATAATTATGTTAACAATATGTAAAAACGTGTTTAGTTTTTTTTAAAAAAGATTTTATTACAAATTTAATTAGGAAGTATATTTTTAGAAGAGTATGCACCTAAAAGTAAAGCACCTTCATAGCATTAGTAAAGTAGGAATACATGAGAGAGTTTTCTCAAAAGGAGTAAGAACTTGATTTTACATAGCAGTAGTAAAGTAGGAATAGATGAGAGAATTTTCTCTAAAGGAGTAAGAACTTGATTTTACATAAAAAGACTGACTGGAGCTATTTTATCTCAGTGTGTGTACCACGTCTGGACTACAGAGTGGTGTGAGTCCTCGTATTGTTTGTCTACACCAAGTCTGGACATCTTTCTATCTTCGTCATGACCAGAGAAGAAAGACTTGTGCATGAATATTCTCTATGTATTGTACAGAGTTTACATATTTTTTGCCAAACACAATTCTTCATTGACAACCTGTGTAGCATTGTCAGTACTCTAAGTTGGACTGAAAACCTAGACAGTGGTTGGTCATCAGGGACTTTGAGACAAGTACTGATGGAGCAAAACTGTGCCAGGAGAAGGATATTTACACTCACATTTTGGTACTATCACCACCATAGACAGATTTCCGTGTTCTTCAGCACAGAACAGAGGGTTCCAGTATTATAAAATGTGGGTCAAGTATTGCAAGTGTGTACAGGCTTCACTCATCAGTGGGCTGTGTTTTGCGAGTGTGTACAGGCTTCACTCATCAGTGGGCTGTGTTTTGCGAGTGTGTACAGGCTTCACTCATCAGTGGGCCGTGTTTCATCATCAACTATGACTTTTGTTTTTTGCTAGTGTTTTGGCAAGTGTGACTTAACCACTTCATTACGTGCAGATGTGTTTCCCTGCATTAACGTTTCAGCATTTTATTCTAACATTTGTAAGTACGAACAATCTTTAGAGGTGCACTACTTAGGTAGGGTAGTATTAGTTTATAAATATTAGTGTCATAAACATTTGGGTTTTCACCCTGAACCTTTTCTGCATAAACATTTAACTTCAGTAAAAACTTATTTAGTGACATTTTGTTGTTATCACCACTGTTCTAGTTAACATTTATTGGCATTGGGTTTTTCACCCACTATTTGTAATACACTGACTTTCATTAATGTTTTAATAATTTTGCAGTCATTATCGATATTGCAATTAATTGATCATTTATTATCTGTGTTGGATTGTCTTCCAAAAATTCTAATGCCTATCACCATTAGCATAGAATAATTTTTTGCGGTCGTCACCGCTGTTGTGTTTATGGTTGTATTGGGTCTTTACCAGAGTATTGTGCCACTCAATTTTTGGCAGTTTTTGATTGCAGTTATCACCAGTGTTCCCGTCATTGAGTTCACTACAGTTTTTATTTTAGTTTATTCATCATTTTCATTTCATCGTTCTTGTTCCCCATCCCATGAATATTGTGTGTGGATGCCTCAGAATGAACAACTAATTGAAAGTTAGCTTCAGTTTTTTTTTTTAGAATAAATTGTTGTGTTAACTCTTTTTCATGAGTTGGGCTTTCTTTCTTTGTTGTGAAACTTTGTTGGTGTGGTTGGTTGTTTGTTTCTTCCGTTCGTCCCTCTCACTACATTCACATGCCTACTCGCACACTCACAATTTAAGATTCCCCCCCCCCCCCTCGGAAACCGTGGTGTCTGTATGTGAGAGTGGCTAAACTTTACATCTTGGCCATTCGGTGTAAATCTCGGCATAGCGACAGCTGATCTGACCCCCCCCCACACCCATCGAGGAGGAGAGAGAGGCCACCAACAAACCAGTAAGAATGCACGCCGCGACACTGACATATAATTTAAATGTGCATTTAATAACTTTGTTTAATGTAGATTGATCACTGTTCGAACATATATGTCTGATCACTGACTGAAAAACGTTGCCTGACTGATCACACTACCTGACGACATCTATCTGATTGATCCTTGTCTAATCACAGCTGTGTGACTGTGTATCTGTCTGATCACAGCTGTCTTGTTGTTTCATGTTTGACCAGTCATTTTGTGAACATATATGTCTGGAAGAAAATTGTTTGACAAAAGTTTGAAGTCTGACTGATCGCACTCTGACTACAGCTGTCTGACAGACTGCATTACAGAACATTATTATTCGTACAGGTGTCTAAAACACCAGTGTCTGACCACACCTGCTTGACTTATTACACTGTATTTAGAAACTAGTTATTATACCTGTCTAACTGATCACTGCTTAATCACATCCGTCTGATTGTCTGACAACAGATGTTTGATTACAACTGTTTGATAAATCACAGCCTAATAGTCATGTTTGTTTACAGCTCATACTTATATGGGTATACCAGAGACATTTATATTTCCATGCTGACAGGAATAGATTAAATGCTTCTCTTAGGGAAATGTGTGTTAACCAAATGTGTAGCGTATGTATCTGTAATGTGTGTTAATCGAGTGTGTAAAGTATGTATCTGTAATGCGTGTTAATCGAGGTTGTAAAGTATGTATCTGCAATGTGTGTTAATCGAGTGTGTAAAGTATGTATGTGTAATGCGTGTTAATCGAGGTTGTAAAGTATGTATCTGCAATGTGTGTTATCGAGTGTGTATCGTATCTGTAATGTGCA
Source organism: Sinotaia quadrata (assembly GCA_028829895.1). Classification (NCBI taxonomy): domain Eukaryota; kingdom Metazoa; phylum Mollusca; class Gastropoda; order Architaenioglossa; family Viviparidae; genus Sinotaia; species Sinotaia quadrata. The sequence continues at coordinate 88,683,443 of CM054182.1, read as the reverse complement.
TAACGTGCGTGAGCATTGAAACAATCAATGAAGACGTCATTAACCATTTTGTCAGATAGAAATTTAGACAGTGATATTTTACAAGTGTTTAGTGTATTTTACAAGTGTCCAGTGTATTTTACAAGTGTCCAGTGTATTTTACAAGTGTTTAGTGTATTTTACAAGTGTTCAGTGTATTTTACAGTGTCGATTATAGAGTGACTCTTATGTGCTAGTCATTAGACATCTATAAAGAGAAAGAAGTGTTGTTTTTTTATATTGCAGTAGATTAAAATGAATTATGTACTATATTAGTTTCTATTAATTTTGCACGCTATTATATATGCGACACGTGAAATGTACTATATTAGTTTTTATTATTTTTGCATGCTATTATATATGCGACACGTGAAATGTATTGTGCATAATGACGCCTGTAAGAAAAGTAAATATAAAGTGAGATACATGATGGCTCAGGAATTTTACAGATGTTGATATTTACAGTGGTAAATCTAATTTTATAATGTAAATCTTTTATGTCAAAGATGTTTCATGAATTTTACAGATGTTCATATTACCAGTGGTAAATCTAATTTAATAATATACATTTTTATGTCAATGATGTAGAAGGTGTCATACAGAAAAAAAAATGCAAGTTGCTTGTTTTTGTTTTTTCCCAATAATTTTTATCACAATTCATTTTGCAGTCAATAATTAGTGTGACGTTTTATCACAAGTTAATTTGCAGTCAATATTATGTGTGACGTGTTATCACAATTTAATATTCAGTCAATATAAAGTGTGACGTTTGTAGATCATTTGATCTTCAATCAAAATAAATTAGTCATTTGTTTCATTATTTTTCTCTTCTTTTCGTTTTAGATCTATAAATAGAAAATGAAAACACAAATGGCGAGGATCATGATATTCCTAGTATTGCTGTCAGCAACGGAAGGTGCTTTTCCAGGTATAACACTATAAGCATAACGATATAGTATTTCTTTTATATTAAACACTTTAAATAATGAAAATTAGGAATGTTTAAAAGACATCAGATTATATTCAGTAGTCATACTTAAAAATTCAATCAAATAAATAATCATACACTAGATTTGCTGAATATCTTTTCTGTACCAGGAAAGTTGTACTTTATTAGTATAATATGGCCTTGAAATCAGTAAATGTTTGTAATTAAGTTGCTACATTAAACTATTATTTCCAAGTCCTATGTTATCACACTCTACCAGTTTATTTCACACTCTATAACAACCTAACTCAGTATCTATATTTCAATGTAATTTGTCATCACACTCTATAACAACCTATCTCAGTATCTATATTTCCATGTCCTATGTTCACTCTATATCATCCTCTCTTAGTATTTGTAAAAGTATTTCCATGTCCTATGTTCACTCTATATCAGGGGTGCACAAACACTTTAGGCCAGATGGCCGCAAGTCAGATTGATAGTGCATGGAGGCCGCAAGTCAGATTGCACATGGATGGCTCAGTAAAAATAAAATACCACAAATAATGAAATAATGTGCTTTACATTCGTTTTTGTCTTGCTAACTTAGGTTTAGTCTTTATTAGTGAGAAGGGTGAGCCTGAATGTTGTTAGCAACTTTGTCAATATTTGGGTCGAGTTTTGTAGTCGCCAGCTTCAAAATCCAACAGAGATTGTTGTCGGTCAAATTCGATCTCAGCTTGATGTTGTTCATGTTCATTACTGAAAACGTTTGTTCACACAAGTACGTGCTGCCGAATTCTGACAACTTGCAATTGCAAGCCAGGTCTTTGACACTTCTCTATGTGCTCGAGCTGAGACTTCCGTAAAATGTTAAAATGTTGTTCTGCTGAAATGATGACTTAAGTTCAGGTGAATTTAGAAGATCAATGACCTCCAGTTCAGTGATCAGGCACGGATTCTACACTACATGAGAAAGGATCGCGAATGAAGTTGAATAAGTCCTTATGATACTTGAAGTCATCAAAGTGTTCAGTAAATTACTTCAGCAATGTTTCACAATTGCAATGGTATCTGCTGAAGTTACATTGGTACTCATTCTGAAGCGCTGAACAAATCGGAAAATTACAAAGATTTCCAGCTTAGAGATTCGAACAGAAGAGCCTCAACTTTAACGTGAACGTCTGCAGCTCTTGGTACATATCAAAGATAAAGTGATCTTTGCCGTGGAGACGCTGGTTAAATCTATTCAAATGATCTGTCATGCCAGTCAGAAATGCCAAGTCTGCCAACCAATGTTTGTCAGTAAACACAGCCGTGTCTTTGCCTTTGACAGTAAGGAATTCACAAGTTTAAAATCGCAATTCAACAAACTTTGTTAATACCTTTCCCCGATTCATCCACCTGACATCTGTGTGATACGGAATGTCTTGATATTCTGCCGCGATATCATCAAGAAATGATCTGAACTGTCGATGATTAAGTCCTCTGGATCGTAAGAAATTCACAGAATTAAAAACGAATTTCATGACATTGTCAAATTTCAAGATTCGTGCACAGAACGATTCGTGGTGAATTATGCAATGGTACATGTGGACTCTGTCTGTTGGAATTCCAAGCCCTGCAAATGTGACCGCAAATGAGCAACAAATCCTGATGCTCTTCCAGTCATTGCAGGCGTACCATCCGTAGTAACGCTGGCTAGCTTTGGCCACTGGACGTTAAGGGTTCCAAGAATGGAAGTCATTCCACCCAAAATATCTTCACCACGTCGTCCGCCCATGTAGTGAAGCCATACCGGCTAATTCTTGAGTTATTTCAAATTTCTCATCTAGTGCACTGGAAAGCAGACCACGTCGTCCGCCCATGTAGTGAAGGCATACCGGCTAATTCTTGAGTTATTTCAAAGTTCTCATCTAGTGCACTGGAAAGCAGACCACGTCGTCCGCCCATGTAGTGAAGCCCTACCGGCTAATTCTTGAGTTATTTCAAAGTTATCATCCACTGCACTGGAAAGCAGACCACGTCGTCCGCCCATGTAGTGAAGCCCTACCGGCTAATTCTTGAGTTATTTCAAAGTTATCATCCACTGTACTGGAAAGCAGACCTAGACCGAGAATATCTTTGATAAAAAGTCTACAGCGGCTTATGAGTGAATACGTCAGCGGGAAAAGACCTAATAATTCGACGTCTGCACTACTTCCGTGTTCAGATTAATGTTAAAAGCTCCTTGCAGGCCACAAATAATGGTATCATCCTAAAGTTTTCCGGGGGCCGCTGCTCTATATCAACATCTCTCAGTATTTCCATGTCCTATATTCACCCTATATCAACCTATTTATAAAGGTATTTCCATGTCCTATGTTCACCCTATATCAACCTATTTATAAAAGTATTTCCATGTCCTGTGTTCACTCTATATCAACCACTCTCAATATTTATAAAATTATTTCTCTCTCACTCTGCATACCTCTCTCTCTCTGTATGTACACACACACACACACACACACACACACACACACACACACACACACATACACACATGTACTTATATGGACTAAACTTGATTTGCTCTGCAATACATTTCCTATCAATTTACATATCAAATAGACAGATAGATAGACAGACAGACAGACAGACAGATAGACAGGCAGATAGATAGATAGGTAGATAGATAGATTATCATTCGATGCTAAATATTTTTATTTTTAATACGAACAGATCAACACGCTGCCGAAAGAATGAATGGGTATCGTATTCTTTCAATTTATTTAACTTTTCAAATTTAAGATTTTAATAATTCAATTTAAATACTTTATTTAATTTAGAAATCTATTTTCATTACTTCTTATGTATTCACTAATTTACAACGATTCTTTGACTTCTTAAAAATTATTTAATGTTAATTAAAATGAATGAAGTTTAATTTAAGTTTTCTTTGACCTCTTAAATATTATTTGATGTTACTTAAAATGAATGAAGTTTAATTTAAATTTTCTTTCACTTCTTAACTATTATTTGATGTTAATTAAAATCAATACAGTTTAATTTAAGTTTCCTTTTATAAAATAGAAGTGAATAGAATTTCATTCCTTTTAACTTAATTTGAAATAATTTATTTAATATATTTTAATTTATTTAAACTGGTTCAAATTAATTGAATTTATACATATTTAATTCAAGTAAATATGGTTCATTATTTATTTTTCTATTTTTCTTCTCTTTCTATTGAAAATGATTTCGGTTAAATTTTATTTTAATTTTCTTTACTTTATAAACACATTCCTTCTGACTGTTGCTTTCAAAGGAATATTGTTTATATTTATTATGTCAATCTATTAAAATGAATTATTTACATTTTATTATTTTTATTTTCATTTTTCAATTGTATTTACTGTCATGAGATATTTATGTAGTTTTGAATATTAATGAAAGTAATATGTTTACTGCTTTAGGAAAAAATCAAATGTGTACCTGTTCTTGACAATACTTGAGCATTGTAATTCGAAAACACGTTTTCCTTTCCCACTCATACAACAACTATGTGAATGTCTAAGTACTAATGAGAAGACACCGCAGTCCTAATACCAGATCTAGACACCAGTGGAATGAAGCATTGCGAAGTTACCACATCACTCACATAGACAACAATGGTATGACGTCACTTTTACAACAATCATCCAATGCACACATTTTTCTCAGCATGGTCGCTCTTTTCCAGTACAACACAATTATCAGCACAACAAAAGTCACTCTTTTGAAAAAGCAATAATCTTAGGTAATACCAAAACACAACTGTCTGGCCGCACGTGTTAGGAGGATGGAAGATATTTAATGTAGAAGAGAAAATTGATAGTTTTAGAAAATTGCTCGAGCCCCCCTCCCCCATCGATACATACAGTCAGGACAGTAAGTAATTACAAGTGACAGACTATAACATATAATCTGTAAGTGCATCACTCTAACTTGAGTTGTCTAACTATCCATTTTAAATGTATTCAACAAGAAATAAATTAAAACAGCTAGGTTACATATAGCGAATAACTCGACAGTTACAATTAGAGTTTACAAATGGTTACATATAGCGAATAACTCGACAGTTACAATTAGAGTTTACAAATGGTTATAGTTCATAATCATGACCATGTGTTTTGATAAAATAATGTTCACTTTGAGTCCTATAGCGCTGTAGTAGTTATTTTGTATTTTTGTATGAGCAAATTAACAATGAGTTCATAAGTTAAAACTGAACGTTTTTTAGTGGATTCTAAAAATGTACTTTGATTAAAGTTTGATTGGATTTGATTGAAGCTGTGTAGTTGACTTTATCATCACTTCTGTTTTGCGTTGCCAACCATGACATCTAGGGTCCTAGTGAATGTCATAGCCACATGTGTACATATGGTCCATTGAATCTGTTTATGACCCTGTGTGTCGTTCTGTTCTGGCATTGCTCCAAAGCTCATTGAAATAAACTAAAGTGGTTACATTCTGGCATTGCTCCAAAGCTCATTGAAATAAACTAAAGTGGTTACATTCTGGCATTGCTCCAAAGCTCATTGAAATAAACTAAAGTGGTTACATTCTGGCATTGCTCCAAAGCTCATTGAAATAAACCTCCAAGATAAAGTTACATTCTGGCATTGCTCCAAAGCTCATTGAAATAAACTTCCAAGATAAAGTTACATTCTGGCATTGCTCCAAAACCCATTGAAATAAACCTCCAAGATAAAGTTACATTCTGGCATTGCTCCAAAGCTCCTTGAAATAAACTTCCAAGATAAAATGTTTACTTTCTGGCATTGCTCCAAAGCTCAACACTTATTGAAATCAATGTCTCAGAGAAAGTACTGATCAGCAAATAAAATACACACTGGCTAAGAATTCGTCCAAAAGTGTTCCTTGACAGAAAACTCGTCATTAAATGGTCGTCATACATTTTAATAGCATAAGTGAAATATAACAATATAAAATACTGATAAAGTTAAATGAATATCGATAATTAGTTACAGAAACAAAACCGCATACCTTCAGCAGTAATATATACAGAGGACTGTTTCCTTCTCTATTGATAACTGGCAACAAGGTTAGTAGTATGATTATACTAATATTAATAGTGGGAGCCAAAATGTGTTGCCTCAGCAGACAGGTTACATTCAACTGATGAATAATATGAATATTAGGTGAGTTTCTAGTACATTCATCTGGTGAATAATATGAATATTAGGTGAGTTTCTAGTACATACAACTGATGAATAATATGAATATTAGGTGAGTTTCTAGTACATTAATTTGGGTGCAGCTGAGCAGCTTTCTGAATGGCTCATTAGAGTGAGTGTCTGGAACATTCAGGTGTTCTAGAAGGTCGGTTTGAGTGTAGACTATTTTTAGAGGAGGGTGGTTGTGGGCTGCAAGCCATTATAGACACCATCCACACTTAGCCAAAATGCTGTTCTGGTCTCGCATTACTCTTCATAAACTTTGGAAGCGTCGTCTGCTTTCATACCGTTAAAAATAAATAGAGATTTTGCAACTCATGGCTTCAAGCAGAAATTTAACATTTTTTATATCGTCCTTTCGTACAGCCTACGCTGAATCAGGTTTCAGTGGAGATGATTCATCTATTTATTAACTCGGATGAGGATTTACCTGCCCTTTCTTGTACAGCTTACTGCTGAATCAGATTACAGTGGAGATGATTCATCTATTTATTAACTCAGATGAGGATTTACCTGCCCTTTCTTGTACAGCTTACTGCTGAATCAGATTACAGTGGAGATGATTCATCTATTTATTAGCTCAGATGAGAATTTACCTCCCCTAGTGATTTTCAAACTGATGAGTGTGGGGACGCTCAGCTCGGTCGTGAAAATGGCGACTGGAGTGTAGAGTTCATTCTGCAATAAGCTACATTGCGCCCTTTTGCAGTAAATAGCAGAGTTCATTTTGCAGCAAGCAACACTGCGCCCTTTTGCAGTAAATGGCAGAGTTCATTTTGCAGCAAGCAACACTGCGCCCTTTTGCAGTAAATGGCAGAGTTCACTCTGAGACAAGCAGCACTGCGCCATTTTGCAGTAAAAAGCAGAGTACAGAATCCACTTGCAAAACGTGCTACAGTATTCGATGTATTTCAAGCATTTTTCTCTGAAGATTTCATACTAAAGCAATCGAGTACACTAATATGTATGTAGCCACATTGCTGGCACAACCTGAAATTTCTGTACATTCTCCTACCAAACAATGGCGTGATACTCAGATAAGCGAACTTTACCAATTCTTCACGCTTATTATTTTGATGGGGTGGATAGAAAACTTTTCGTATTGAACATTATTTTTCTAATGATGAAATTATCGTTCTCTATTTTTGCGTAATGTTAGGTCGTAGCTGGCAACCGACTACAGAAAATCAGACTGATTATGACCATTAGAGACAAGTCTTCTCAACCGCTTATGTGTCCGGACTATTATTTAAAATTACGTTTTATTATTCGTGTGTGTGTGTGTGTGTGACACCTAGTTAATGTTTATGAGTAATTTATTATTTAATCACTGATAACTAATTACAAGTGATGAGAATATTAATTTATGTTATTATGTTATTAATAATTCTCCAGAAGACAACACTCGTCTCATTCACTTGGTGGATATGTGGGCGCTGTAATAATTTTCTCTTCAACAAATAATAGATATTTAATAAATATAATAAATATTAATAAATATAATAAATATTTAATAAATTTAATAAATATTTACCATCACACAATATTTCTGTAGGTGAACGACTTCTTATCAAACAAGAAGTTAAATCCATCCTTTAATCTATATTTAGAGATTCCCTGTCCATCCACGTCCTTCTCCATCATACGGTTATCAATATGTATAAGGAGGGCAATATATTTAACAATAAATGTATTGAATCAATCAAATATACAACATAAATATAATCAAAAGAGTGTTGACATTTACATCACCTTACAACATTGTTCAATTAATGCAAGACAATTGTTCATTTTAACCTAGAATAGACATAAGTAGTCAATTAATCATATATACATAATCACATTCATGGTAATCATCACAGAAATGAGAGTAGTCAATTAATCATATATACATAATCAAATTCATGGTAATCATCACAGAAATGAGAGCAGTCAATTAATCATATATACATAATCAAATTCATGGTACTCATCACAGAAATGAGAGTAGTCAATTAATCATATATACATAATCAAATTCATGGTACTCATCACAGAAATGAGAGTAGTCAATTAATCATATATACATAATCAAATTCATGGTACTCATCACAGAAATGAGAGTAAACATAAGTAGTCAATTAATCATATATACATAATCAAATTCATGGTACTCATCACAGAAATGAGAGTAAACATAAGTAGTCAATTAATCATATATACATAATCAAATTCATGGTACTCATCACAGAAATGAGAGTAAACATAAGTAGTCAATTAATCATATATACATAATCAAATTCATGGTAATCATCACAGAAATGAGAGTAAACATAAGTAGTCAATTAATCATATATACATAATCAAATTCATGGTAATCATCACAGAAATGAGAGTAGAGTTTCGGAGAAATAATTAAAATCTATGCACATAACCTGTTCAAAGATGGCAGCTGTCAACTGCACATGTTTCACAGTCATGTGGTTTACAGGTGACTGACATTCTCACATTTAGGTGAGGTCCCATGTGTCACTTCTAGAGGCACTTGTCTATTTATTTATACCTGCACACATCCGCACACTCTCACATATTTGATAACCACAAGTGTAATATAAATTTGGATACCTGTTAAGAACATACATGGGTGTTTATTACGGTGATCTGCTTTAGAAATAACTGATGACGATTGGTTGAAATGACATTTTATTTTAGTGTTTTCCTAGTCTGACTGTTGATGCTGTTGATTTACTTTTAGTAAGATAATGACTGTATAGACTTTTTTTTCGTCTTTATTCTGAATTACATTACACTGTGTTTTGAATGATCCTATATATGACAGTTGTTCTTAGGAACTGTTAGTAGTGTTTTCCGTAAACTTATATATGAGAATTGTCCTTAAGAAATGATAGTAGTGTTTTGTGTGATCCTATATATGACAATTGTCCTTAAAAAATGTCAGTAGTGTTTTGTGTGATCCTATCTATGACAATTGTCCTTAGGAAATGTTAGTAGTGTTTTGTGTGGTCCTATATATGACAATTTTCCTTAGGACATGTTAGTAGCATTTATAAGGGTACTGTGAGTTCACTTGTCGTGTGTGTGAGGAATTTCTAACAGACGCCTCTAACATTGACCATTTTGGACAGTGACTTACAATTTAAGATGAACAGCGTGTGTACGTGTATGTGTGATGAGGGTTGGATGTGGGGAGTTCGTAACTTTCACTCGAAGAAATGTACGTTTCACGTATTTTTCATTTCACTCAGACTTCACATTCCTTTCTTCTACCGCCCAAACCCAACTGTACATATATATTTCTTATGTGTAATTACGTGTGTGTGTGTGTGTGTGTGTCCGGTCATAGAGATATAGAAATTGTGTAGTATAGCGGTTCCGGTTATAGAGATATAGAAATTGTGTAGTATAGCGGTTCCTGTCATAGAGATATAGAAATTGTGTAGTACAGCGGTTCCTGTCATAGAGATATAGAATTTGTGTAGTATAGCGGTTCCTGTCATAGAGATATAGAACTTGTGTAGTATAGCGGTTCCGGTCATAGAGATAGAAATTGTGTAGTATAGCGGTTCCGGTCATAGATTTTATAGAAATTGTGTAGTATAGCGGTTCCGGTCATAGAGATATAGAAATTGTGGAGTATAGCGGTTCCGGTCTTAGAGATATAGAAATTGTGTAGTACATCGGTTCCTGACATAGAGATAAAGAAAATGTGTAGTACTGCGGTTCCGGTCATAGACATATAGAAATTGTGTAGTATAGCAGTTCCGGTCATAGAGATATAGAAATTGTGTAGTACAGCGGTTCAAAAAAGTTAATTTTATTTCAACGTTGTTCTGTTAACAGAGTTCCATGGTCACAAAGAGCATACAGAGATCTGTGCGGGGGTCAGGGTGAAAGTTGTCTGACAATGGGATGCTGTCCACCACTTATTTGTTCTGGACCCGCTGAACCCACTTCTGAATCAGACACTTACCAGTGCCAGGTGATCCTTGGTGTATGCGCGCATGCACCTTATGTTTTACTAGATATATCAAGCGTTTACAAATAAAACCCATGCACTTTATATTTTACTAGACATATCAAGTGTTTACAAATAAAACTCCCCATGCACTTTATATTTTACAAGATATATCAAGCGTTTACAAATAAAATCGTTGAGCTAAATTTGATGAGTAAAAATATACTTCAAGTTTTCTTTCTTTCATACTTCCTTCTAAGAATAGTTCATTTGATTTCACTTTACTGCCAATTACAGTGCATGACATTCCACAAACTAGTGTGTATAAAGGCGTGTCAAGGAATGTTTGAAAACTTTGAGGTCCAAAAGAAAGTTAAATCACTTTTTATACATTTGTTCCTTATTATACTCATCTGGTGTACAACTGAATAAGTCATTTTTGTTTAACTTTTTTTAAAACTATACATCTCACTGACACTTGGTGTACAACATTTATAAATTCTTAGGTTTCCTTAAAACTTCTTATGCATCAAGGGGACATAATTTATGTGAATATATATAATATAATAATTGTAAATCTGACCCTGTAGTGAGCAAATTGAGAAGGCATTGAAAAATACCATCACCCAGATATGGGTGAAGTGTACTGAGGACATCACGAGACAAAGATGATAGATCGATGGACAAATTTGAATGACTTCTCTTAGAGACACCTGTGTTTTAGCAAGTTTTAGAGAATCCGGTCTTAAAGTAGAGATCATATATTTGTGTGTGATTTGAATGAGTCGAAATGAATGTGAGAAGAAAGAGTGTTTGATTGTGTGTGTTTGAATGAGTCTAAATGAAACGAGAAAAAAAGAATGACTAATTGTGTGTGACTAAATGAGTCTAAATGAATTTGAAAGAAAGAGTGACTAATTGTGTGACAAAATTAATTAAATCATTGATACAGTGTTTTTTCTACTTTGTTTTCGCAGGCAAAGGGTTTTTCCGTGAAGCCATTGTTGCCTGTTCCCTTCTTCAGTTTGATTGTGTGGTGGTTTTCAAAACCTTCGCCCATCACGTGGTTTGGAGACTACTGAATCTAGTCATGTCTAAATACTTGTCTACTGCAAGCTGTGAAAATCATCAATACCGTGACGTCATTTGCTTGCTGCATGACTGGAAGGAAGCCTGCAGTTGGTGCAAGAAGTGTTCAACATAAATTTTATTCATAGTTTGTGTTCTCTATTTATTCGAAATATTTCACAATATTTCAAGATATTAAAGAATTTGTGCCAAATATTTCACAAGACTGTTGTGTCCAGATATTATGCATGTTTGCTCTATTTTGCCAAATATTTCACAAGTATGTTTGTTCTATTGTGCCAAATATTTCCCAAGTATATTTGCTCTATTGTGCTAAATATTTCCCAAGACTGTTTTATCGAGATATTAAAGTATGCGAGCTGTGCCATATATTTCACAAGAATTTTCTGTCGAGATATTAAAGTATTTGTGCTCTATTTTTTCCAAATATTTCACAAGACAGTTTTCTCGAGATATTAAAGTATTTGTGCTCTATTTTTTCCAAATATTTCACAAGACTGTTTTGTCGAGATATTAAAGGAAGAACTGTAAAAGAACTATAGACTTTCTTGGGGAAAACAAATAGTTAGGACGACTTACTCTTAGTGCTGGCTAGACCACTTTGAGATAACTAGATATTTGTCTCGAAATTGTAACTTATGTGAATTTTGATTCGATTGTTTTTCCACTCATCTTCATGTCATTCATTGTCATCTTCATTTTATGTAAAAATTCATCTTGTCATGTAAGTATTGTCCATGTCTTTGTTCTATATTTTGTGACAAATACTCACTGGTGACTCATGAACATCTGGGAATTGTCTCCTGCAAGTGCTTTTCTATTAAATTGGGCAACCGACAAGTTGTGGGCATCATCTGAAAGTATAAAAATTTTGTAGCGATAAGATCAGATGAGAATAGTCAAAATTTATAGAGGAACCTATCACAGACTGACACTGGTTAAAACAGAAAAGGGGGAGATAAGTTGTGCTTTAAAAAGTTTGTGTTGTAATGCGAGTTAGTGTACCTTAGACAAGAGCCAGAATAAGCTTTTCATAAAAAATATAAAAAGACCACGTTTATAAGACTAGTTAAATGTGATTTATTTTCTGGACTGGTTCTCGATCTGTATTGTAATCTATATTATTGATTGGACTGGTTCTCGGTCTGCATTGTATGCTATAATAATGACTGGACTGGTTCTCGGTCTGTATTGTAATCTATAATAATGACTGGACTGGTTCTCGGTCTGCATTGTATACAAAAACTATTATTCTGATTTGTACTCTTTTTCAGTCACCTTTGTGCAAGCAAGTGTCTTTCAATTGCTTCCTTATTTAGCCGACTTTCAACTTAGTTAGCAATCAGGACTCGGCAAACTCAAGCTCCCAACCTTTCAGTCTTTAGCTTTTCTCCACTTTCCTCTAAAACTTCCTCAAATGTAGTTAGTGAAATCATTCACATACACAGATACACTCGTGCATACGTACATACATATACAGATATACACGCATGCATACATACACATATATACACTCATATACACACGTACACACACATATACATAAACGTACATTTACACACAATCACACTCACACTTATACACACTCGTATACACACGTACATAATAGGTTCATACACACATATGGACGCATATACTAATGTACGCACACATACACACATGCATTTACTTGCGTACACACACATATATATATACACGCGTAATTACAGATAGAGTATACATTTTATTATTCATTTAAATATCCTGTGACTATCACTTTGCATTTAGGAAGATATTTAAATGAATAATAAAATGTATACTCTATCTGTATTTTATCTACAATGTTTTAATTTAATTTGATAAAATACACGAAATTCTTTATGTTTTATAGACACTAACTTAACAATATTTTATGAAGATAAAGAATGTTCACTGATGGGGTTGATCCCCTGGACTAAAAAGTTCAGGATATAGCTAGCATCTACATTATTCCAGAAAATCTGCATATACAATAATAAACAAATACATTTACATTATACCACAAAATCTGCATATACAATAATAAACAAATACATCTACATTATTCCACAAAATCTGCATATACAATAATAAACAAATACATATACATTATACCACAAAATCTGCATATACAATAATAAACAAATACATCTACATTATACCAGAAAATCTGCGTATACAATAATAAACAAATACATCTAGATTATACCACATCTGCATATACAAATATAAACAAATACAGCTTGAAGACAAATCTGATTCAATAAAACTGACCATTTTGTTACTGAGACTCCCTTCACCCCTTCTGTTCTTCACCACATTCTGACCATTGTGTTACTAAGACTCACCCCTCTGTTCTTCATCACACGCTGACTATTGTATTACTAAGAGTAAGACTCCCCCCCCCCCACCTCTGTTCTTCACCACACGCTGACCATTGTGGGAATGTTTCTCACCATCAGTCAGGGATGTGAATGGGGATTTCCGAACAGTGGCACGCGATTGTCGACCTCAGACAATATGAAGTCATCACCAACATCAGCAACTCTTTATTATATTTCTATTTTTACTACATCTACTATTAATATCCTGCTCATCATGATGATTTTGTATCATCATCATCGTCAATAGCGCCTTATACTGTAAATCATTGCCATTGACGGCAATGGATTCATTATACTGTTAGTGTGCAGCACAGTGGAGTGCAAGGGAAATAATCCGACTGGAATCAATTTTGTTTCTTCTTAGACTTACTCCCTCTCGCTATTGTAATTCCAGTTATTTCCCATTGTAGGAGTTCAAAACAAATTTTATATAGTAGAGATAAAGTAATATCTATCTATCTATCTATCTATCTATCTATCTATCTATCTATCTATCTATCTATCTATCTATCTATCTATCTATCTATCTATCTATCTATCTATCTATCCATCCAACTAATCTATCTGTCTACCTACCTACCTACGTACCGATCCACCCACCCATCCTTTCTGATAGTCTGTCTAACTATCACTCAAAATTGTGTTTTCTATCGCAGTTATATTTTCGATCAATAGAAACATGAAGGATTGTTTTGCAACTTAAGGAATATGATGTGAATTTTAGAAAAACTAAGGAAATAATGAATTTAAATATTTTAAATAATATTTTTGTTTTATGGTTATTATTCTCTGTACAACACCAATAATAATTAATAAATAAATAAGCAAGTATGGAAATATGTTTTATTTATATTTTTCATGTTTAAAATTTAACTACTTACCCACCCACAAGCAAATGAAATATATGTGAAAATTCATTTTAACACCCTCTTAATTGTTTTTTTCTGACAAAACACGTTATTTTTTACCTTTCACTTAACAAGTTTCCATTATTAGATAAATTAACTTTTTTCTTTAAGATCAATAGAGTTTTAAATTGGAAGTACAATAGTCGTACCTAGGGAAAGAAAGTAATTGGCCTAGCACAATAAAACCTTCCTCTTAGCTTACTTAACATGTGATTTCATTAATAAAAGTTTAACACATATTCATATACATCTTTATTACATTTACCCTTATTGTATTCATTAATAAAAATGTAATGGATTATTCATGTTTATCTTCAATATTCTTTTAGAAAAGAGGTCATTTTGGTGTGTTGTGTACATTTCTTGTTGACATGTTATTATGCTTCATCTCATGTCTTTGCGGGTAACCAGTGAAGGCTGGAACCTATCAACTAACTCAGGTCCTTGTTGGTTGGCTTATTATTTTTTCTACCAACGCTGCTCTACGTGTGAAAACATGGGTTAAGACTGTATGATTGTCAACAGATTACCATTGTGGTTATCATCGTCATTAATAAACAGCGCAATGCATTTACCATAACATCGGACAGGTCACGAAATACAATGACGTTAACACTTTGATGATTAGCCACGTCCGCTATAATACTATACACTATAACACTATGTCACATTTTTAATATAAATTTAAATTTATGAATAATCATAATTTTAAAATAAAATACTATTTGTAATTTGTGAGATTTTGGAAATGTATAAAATTTATTTCTTACGTGAAAGTCTAGGATGGAGGGGAAGATAAGCTGTTTGAGTGAGGAGTGCAGGTAGATCAGTAGTTGGGGGGAGGGGTAGGACCATTGTTATTGTTTGTGAGAACGCTAGATCTCTGGCATCTAAGCTTTAGTACAGATCTCCTATCTTGCTTTTGATCTAGTTAGACTGAGATACATCTTTTCGGCTGATGTAGCTGTGAACTGGTTTTAGGGTAGTGACGTGTGCTGACAGAATGTAGGTGTGGAAGTTGTGAAAAAGTCTTAAATATTGATTAGCTCTAGGTGATTCTTTTAAATATGATTGATTAAAATAGCTAGTCTAGATAGAGATGGGCGTGGTTTCTAGTTTGAGAAAATCAGGGTGTCAATTCTATTCTTTTCCCTTTACAAACGGCTCTTCAGGTGAGCATTGTACAAGTCTCTCCTATAACAGGTTGTAAACAGAAGACCCTTGGTTAGAAAAGGTGAAGATATCTCTGTATTGTGTGAATGGTTAGATTTTATTATGAATGTTGTGCTTTTTGAAATATGTCTAATTCCCGTGTTTGTAGAGGCATAGACCAAATTAAATATTTATTAATGTAATAATTTGGAGTATATTTTGAGTTTGCAATTATGTTTGTTTCAGAGTTTCTATCTTTATTCTGTTATGTGGGCTTTTGGAGCCTACTTTGATGGTATTCATGACGTGTCCCTTTGAGAGCCTGCCAGTGTGTGACATATCTTGTGAGAGCCTGCCAGTGTGTGACATATCTTGTGATAGCTTGCCAATGTGTGACGTATCTTGTGAGAGCTACCAGTGTGTGTGACGTATCTTGTGAGAGCTGCCAGTATGTAACGTATCTTGTGAGAGCTGCCAATGTGTGATACATCTTGTGAGAGCTGCAAATGTGTGACGTATCTTGTGAGAGCTGCCAATGTGTGATATATCTTGTGAAAGCTGCCAGTCCAATGGGTGAATATCTTGTGAGAGCTGCAAGTGTGTGACGTATCTTGTGAGAGCTGCCAGTGTGTGGAATATATCTTGTGAGAGCTGCAAGTGTGTGACGTATATTGTGAGAGCTGCCAGAATGTGATATATCTTGTGATAGCCTGCCATTGTGTGACGTATCTTGTGAGAGTTGCCAATGTGTGATATATCTTGTGAGAGCTGCAAATGTGTGACGTATCTTGTGAGAGCTGCCAATGTGTGATATATCTTGTGAAAGCTGCCAGTCCAATGGGTGAATATCTTGTGAGAGCTGCAAGTGTGTGACGTATCTTGTGAGAGCTGCAAGTGTGTGACGTATCTTGTGAGAGCTTCCAGTGTGTGGAATATATCTTGTGAGAGCTGCAAGTGTGTGACGTATATTGTGAGAGCTGCCAGAATGTGATATATCTTGTGATAGCCTGCCATTGTGTGACGTATCTTGTGAGAGCTGCCAGTGTGTTATATATCTTGTGATAGCCTACCAGTGTGACGTATCTTGTGAGAGCTGCAAATGTGTGACGTATCTTGTGAGAGCTGCCAATGTGTGATATATCTTGTGAAAGCTGCCAGTCCAATGGGTGAATATCTTGTGAGAGCTGCAAGTGTGTGACGTATCTTGTGAGAGCTGCAAGTGTGTGACGTATCTTGTGAGAGCTGCCAGTGTGTGGAATATATCTTGTGAGAGCTGCAAGTGTGTGACGTATATTGTGAGAGCTGCCAGAATGTGATATATCTTGTGATAGCCTGCCATTGTGTGACGTATCTTGTGAGAGCTGCCAGTGTGTTATAAATCTTGTGATAGCCTACCAGTATGACGTATCCTGTGAGAGCTGCTAGTGTGTGACGTATATTGTGAGAGCTGCCAGTGAGTTATAAATCTTGTGATAGCCTACCAGTGTGAGGTATCTTGTGAAAGCTGCCAGGGTGTGACGTATCTTGTGATAGCCTGTCAGTGTGTGACGTATCTCGTGAGAACTACCAGTGTGTGACGTATCTTGTGATAGCCTGTCAGTGTATGACGTATCTTGTGAGATGTGCTGATTTCCCAGTTGCGAAAAGAGACTGAAGCGATTTTATTGACAGTGACTCCAGTGCACTGTTGTAATTGACTGAGCTCACAAACTGTACTGTTCGTTTAAATTGCTAATGATGAAAAAATAGGGCTTACTTTGTTCTTTTAAATATTTTTACGCATTTTAAAAATTATTTTTCTGTTAATTACTTCACTCTCGCATATCTGTGGAACTTAACTTTTTTTGTTCGTTGTCAAAATTGCAGTGACGACGGTTTACTTATAACATCTATATATATATATATATATTTTTTTTTTATCAATATATTTCTCAGTCTAATTACTGAGATTTGACTGTGAGTCAAATTGACACTGGCCTATCAGCATATCGACGTAATAATTGAAGATATGTTTATTAACCAGTGGTCCACACTGTATCGGCACTTGTAGATGTTCTATATCATTCACTAATAAATGCTTCGTGCAGAGCAATAGTACAACGCCACCCCAGAGTACACCGACACATACTATACGCTGTAACACGAGACGCTATTACGCTGTAACACGAGACGCTATTACGCTGTAACACGAGACGCTATTACGCTGTAACACGAGACGCTATTACGCTGTAACACGAGACGCTATTACGCTGTAACACGAGACGCTATTACGCTGTAACACGAGACGCTATTACGCTGTAACACGAGACGCTATACATACACAATGATTACCAGAATCTTTAATAAACTTTGATCGGAACTAAAAGACGTAGTCGCTGAAGATCTTATTATCAAACTAACCCAATCGTTCATTGAAGTTCCCTGTGATTTATGGTTCACGCCACTTCTGGTGGGAAGTTCCGCTATTCCAAATGTCACGTCGTGTGTCCTTAGGGTCCTGGTGTTGCAGTCGCGAATGGCGATGACGCCTGATTCACTCCCATGAGATTCTGACGAGTCTTGCGTCACACCATACCAATGACCGATTAAGTGACAGAAACAACAATTACTCTCGTACCGTTTCCTTCTTCCTCTGGCATACTTTCTTCTCGCCTGGGTTTTTCACATTTCATCTAACAGTGTGTTCTCTCTTGCATAAAGTGTGTCACAGAGATTTTCTCTGTATGCATATTAATGGTGTAAACACTCTACATGTATTCATGAACTTATTTTAATTACATTTATCTTCGTTCAGACGTCTGTGCCAGACTTTGGGATTACATTTTGCTGGACGAGTGATAAATGGCATTTCCCTGTAGTGGAGAGCAAAATCAGCAAGCTATAATTTTACTACACAAAACATCAAGACTTTACATTCTCAGTGGACAACTATCCTGACCATTCAGATACTGTGCTCCTGAGTTCAGACATTACTGACCCTTGTATGATACAAATTCAGTTACTTCCACCACCACCATCAGCAAGCAAGCAAGCAGCAGCAGCATCACCATTGTCACATAATGGCTTATGTAGCCCATACCCACTCCTCTTCTGAAAATAGACTACATGCAAATCTACCTTCTAGAAAGGCTGACGCTTATCCCCGGGCTGGAAACATACCCGAATGTTTCAGACACTCACTAAATTAACCAGTCAAAGTGCAGCTTAATTACGTGCAACAAATGTGCCAGAAATCTACCTGAATATCATTGGTCAAATGTAGCTGATCATTGAGGTAACACATATTTTGGCTCTGAACCTTAATAAGTTAGAATCAAATTACTAACCCTTATTGCCGGTTATCAACGCATGTTGTTAATGTGGGGAACGCTTCCGGCTTCCGCCGCTTTCGCGTAATTATCAACGCAACAGGAAACCATCCTTTATATATATTTCTGCAGAAGATATTCGGTTTTAATTGCCTAACTAATAGTATATTCATGATTATCTCTTAACATTAACTATATATATTATGTTGTTATATTATGCTTATGATATTAACATGTATGATGACCGTATAAGTAAGAGTGTTCTCTCAGAGAACACATGATGATTTTTTTAAATATGTGTATTTTACTGGCAGATCGGCACTTTGTCTGAGTTGTTGATTTGATGAGTGGTGAGCTGCAAACCAATATCAGAATAGAACAACTTTATCTTGGATGTTGACTTTGATGACTATTGAACCATGAAGCAACATCAGAGCAAAATGACTCACGGGTCAAAGACCCGTTCAATGAAGCAATAGCTCTTCATAGGGCGCAATGGCTTGTCTAATTCTGTTTCTCACTTAGTCATTCGTGGCATGATCTCTATACGAAATGCCAAGCAACTTTCGAAAGCATCTCATTTCAGTAGTTTGTATCCTCCAGTCGAGATCCGCTATGAGGGTTCATGACTCACAGGCATATAAAAACACAAATACAACCAAGAAGCGCATCAGACTGATCTTTGAGCTGACTGAGGTGTTTCTGTCTTTCCAAACTGTCTTCAGTTTTGCCTTTGCTGTTATTGTCAACGCAATCCTGGACAGTATTTCTGGTTTTGATCCCTCAACTGCTACGATGGCTTCTAAGTACTTGAAATTTTGTAACTATTACCAATTTCTGATCACCAATCATGATGTCAGTGCCGATGCCACTGGTATTGTTGGTAACGAATTTCGTCTTCTGTGCACTGATTTCCATACCAAAAGCAGTATCTGTCCTGTCCAGTTTTTCTACCAATTGAGCCAGCTCCTCCTCATTTCCTGCAAGGCCATCGATGTCATGAGCAAAGAAATTTATAACTCTGAAATTTGTAATTCTGAATTTTTAAACACAATCCCAAGCTGCTCTCCCACGCTCCTCAACTGAGGACCTTCAAAATAATATTAACGATGATGGAAATTCGAAGAGTGATTTTGAAAACTGAAATATTTTGAAAGTCCGGGTTTTCCCTCTAAATCCTAATAATTTCCAATGGTTATTTTCAGTTAGTCAGCCATTGGTTAATTATAACGTATCCCTTATTGACGTACCTATCTGGCAGTTATTAATTGCCAATAACTGTCATTTAAACATCTATGCTAATTCTCGGTCAGCAAACCAGGAGCAATCAGATACATTAATTTTTAGAAATTCTAGCCCTTGAAATTCTAAGCTGGATGTTAATCCTTTGAGCAAGGGTACAACCATTTAATGTGCAGGGCAGGTCCTACTTTAAACATAACTAAATTATAAATGTTAATAATAAGACAATTGATGCATTTTGATATATAAAAGTTCGCATAATAAAACGTGACAAAAATATGGGGTAATTACGAGAATATTGTCACACAGAACGTAATTATAATTCATTAAAACTTTTCAATTTAAATTGTAAAATAAAAATTGAATCCTCATTTCATGACCTGCTGAAATATGTTTCTCCATGTGTGTGCATTAGTGCGTGCGTGTGAATCTGCCAGGGGATTTGTCTGGAATTTAATACTTGAGATTTGAGATCAAAGATAATTGACTTAATTAAAGAATATTATCACCATCTTCCCTTCTTGTTTTATTCTACAGCCCTCGCCCACACCATACAAAATTAAAATTAAAATAAATTAAAAGTAAACAACAAGGAGGAAGACAAATAACTGGCCTAGAATAAGTCCAAACTATATCTTTAGAGATAAGTTGTCGTTTATCTTGTTAGTGCTAAAATGACATAGCGAATGCATTTTTAATTATAAGCATATTAAGAATGATTGTAAATTACTTCTGGGAATAATCAATATACTGACATAATTTATACTGTAACCAATATTTTTAAAGAATTATTAATTAAGAATAACTCTTGATGAAGTAGGCTTTAATTTGGTTATAAAAATAATATGTCCTTATTACAAATGATGTTTGGGTACGTATTTATTTAACTTGGTTCTAATGTATGTGGGATTACATGCCCGAATATGGTTATCTCTGGTGATAGCCTGAAACTGCCAAGCAAGAGAGCAGAAAGAGTAAATGAAAATCCTTACACTAAAATAAGTAGAAAACCTGACTGGTATTTAACTGAGTCATTAGCTGGCTGCTATGGTGCATTTGTACATACTAAACAATTGTTACGTTAAATTTCTGATTTCTTGTCTTAGTGAATATTCAAACATTGTGACTGACTGATTGGTTTGACTTGGTTAATTGATTGATTTGTTTGATTAATGGTTTGATTGCTTGATTAATTGATTGATTTGTTTGATTAATGGTTTGATTGCTTGATTAATTGATTGATTTGTTTGATTAATGGTTTGATTGCTTGATTAATTGGACTGATTGATTTATTGAATGAATGAATAAATATCGTTTTCATAAATGGAGAAAATCGTTGCTACCTCAAAAATACGCTTTTATTGAAATTTAGAAAATAGAATCTGTGGTGTAGTAACTTTGCCTCTCCCTATTTCTAAACTGAATTCATATATAAGTTATTAAATTGTCGAAGTGACCCAACCTTGGGCACTCCTTAAGATTGTATTTCTATCTATCTATCTATTCCCGCTCGCGTGCCCATCCATCTATCTATCTTTGAATTTTCGTCAAACAATCCAGGAGGAAAGCCCGCATTAGCCATTTGCAAAACACAGACGTCCAAAAGTCTAGCTGTTGACCTCACGGGTCTTGTCTACATAGTTTTCTCAATGGAGTGGAACCCCACTTGATATCTCGCTAAGGTCCGGTCGTGGTAATCGATAGTCGCTCGTTTGTGGGGATGATTGCATATCAAGGTTGCGGAACATGTTTCAAAATCTCGAGCGGTAAAATAATTATCCTAATGGCTATTTTAGTACAGCGTAATGGTAGATTGATCGAATTCAACATCATCCAGCACTTACACATTGCTTCACTATTTCGTGATCTGAAAAATATTGTTTCTTATGTTTTATAAACGGGAATATAATAATATAGTGGATATTCCTGTCTTGTTTCAATGTACAAAAAAAAAATCCTGTTTGTGCTCCATTGCACATGAGAGTATACCATACATTTGTGCGATATAAATTACGGGAAAACATTATATTGGTTACATATGTTTCCTTCTTTGCGTCATACAGAGTTTTGTTTAGACATCTTCTGTTTAGACAGCTTATTATTGACATCAAATGATTACAGTTACAATCTGAAATTTTGTTTTGATTTTAAATAATATTTATTATATGCTTCATATCAGACACCGCTAAAGCACTGTGCATGAGTCAACAACATGTGCGAGTCTGACGATGAGGTGCGGAGTGGGTTACCGGTGAGTGCAGACACTGATGTTTGGAACGATTAAGTGACTGACAGGTGCGCTGGACGTAAGTGAAGCAATAATCATGTAGTCTATTGTCACGTGCGGGTTTGCCCCGTTAGTCAGGAGCAATGGCTGAAAGAAGTGGACAGAATGATTCCGGTGTGATGTATGATGGGAAACGTAATTGGAAACAATGATCAGGAAACGCCAATGAAGTTTCGAACTGATTGTGAGACAGAAACTAGAAGAAAGCTCTAATTGTAAGATAATCTGCAAAGAACGCGGGTCATCCGAAGGTCAACTAACGACTATTGTAGGAAATGGTAGTTAATTAACTAAAGTGATAATTTTTGTAAAGGCATTGGACGAACCATACCTATATAATTAATCCGCAGTTTTCTATGTGTGAGTTTGCTGATAGGCATACTTCACCAGGTAAAGTGTTAGGGAGCTCTCTATTTCTTTCTTTGTCTCTTTTTCTTTCACTGTCTTTCTCTGCACATGCAGCTTACACTGCGTAGTGAAAATAGCTCAGCACTAAACATACTGCATGGAATTGAAGAGTCTAAGCTGGTGAATGCCGTTACTAGGAGAACTTGCATGTAGAAACGTAAGATCATAGACCTAAGTAATAAAAGTGTGTGTATTTTTTTTATTTTTTTTTTATAAATACGGTTTCTTGTGTAAATAGAATTACCATAGTAACACAGAGGTGATGGACTACACTGCAACAAGTACTATGGTTATTTAATACTGAATGTAGGATTCCATCAACGAAACTATTAATTGATTTATTTTAGGAATTGAGGCGGGGCTGGTATCAATATAATGGAGATAATCTAGGCAATTGTTCAACTAGTTTTAAGTGTAAACTTAGATTACCCCCATCCCCACTCACAGCGCGTTTAGAGAAATGTGTGAGGTTGGCAAATGTAGAGTGTATGTAAGCAATGCCAGTCGTAATGTGTACAGTGTATGTAAGCAATGCCAGTCGTAATATGTACAGTGTATGTAACCAATGTCAGTCGTAATATGTACAGTGTATGTAAGTAATGCCAGTCGTAATATGTACAGTGTATGTAAGTAATGCCAGTCGTAATGTGTACAGTGTATGTAAGCAATGCCAGTCGTAATATGTACAGTGTATGTAAGCAATGTCAGTCGTAATATGTACAGTGTATGTAAGTAATGCCAGTCATAATATGTACTTACAGAACAAGGAAAAGATCATATACGCTATTTGTACTTGTTAACATAATTTGTTTCCTTCTTATATTTAAAAATGTTGTTTTTAACTAGGTTCTTTGATTGAAGCCCTTACAGGGTTTTTTGTCAGTGAAAGTTAGAAGCAAACCTTTATTTATTATTAATCTTCTTTAATAAAAATGTGTAGTTAAACAATTGGTGATACCTGACATGTGGGCCATTTAGAGTGAAAATATACAAATGCTTGTGAGACTGTAAATTTGCCTCTATCTATTTTAAAATTTAATTGTTATATACATTGCTAATTTTCAGAGTAACCCGTCCTTGGGCACTCCTTATGGTGTTATTTTTGAAAGTGTCTGAGTTGAAGTAAACAGGTCAAGGCAAGAATATTCTAGATTGCTGATGTAATGCAAGCTGAGAGAGTAGTTTTATGTTGTCCAATGATTATGATTTATGAGAACGAGACCAGCCAATGGGCTGAGATTAATAAGGTCAATTGCTGTACAAAATTATATTCTCTGATCACTTTGAATTTGAGTGGCAAAGGAGAAAGTCTGGCTTTGAAAGGCAGTCATTAATTAGCTTGATGTGAGTTAAAATTGACTGATTAAGAGAGAATGGACTTAAAACATTTTATGCATTTTTACTATTAATATTTTATACTTGTGTTTATGTAGAGATTACTATATGAGTTAACTTTTATTTCTACAAATGTGTGAACTAAGCTGCACACATGTAGTGTGCTAACACTTGACATTGTTTGATATGCTGTATTTATTTTACCATGTATGTATTGGGATAATAAATAGTGTTACAGGAAATTATAAGTTGAGAATGGCATATAAGATAGAATGGAGTTATATTGTGATAAATGGGAAACTTAGGTTTGCTTCTTAATCATTTTGCAGTGAACAAGTAGTCTTTTCACTTGAGTTTTGAGTTTCAATTTTCAAGTTTCCAGTTACGCTTCACATGTTCACTGGTTAGAAACTTGAATGACCCGGTAAGGCACAGGAACGTCTACTGCGGTGAGTAAGTGTAAGGAGTACACTATACACTTTGATGTATATGCAGGTTACATCAGGAGAATTCTAGTACATTGAAGTTACAAGAATTAATATAATCATCATGTTCTGCTTGAAGGAACTGACACAGTGAGGAGAGAGCTGAGGTTTGTTCAAAAATGTAAAGTGCATTAGTGTTTCCACACATATGGGGGAGACACATGTTGACACGACATTGTGACATTGTTGCAAAAGCAAGTGTAGACTGTTGAAGCAATGCTTATTCCAGGTCATGTAACAAAAGACCTTAAATTACCTCCCTCTCATAACTCCATTTCTATTCTCTGATAGGACTAAACTACAATTTGTATTGACTCTATTGTTGAATTGTAATTATATTATATATATAAAACTGTGAAACACAGAAATTATCTGAACATGAGTTAGTGGAGCACTGATGTCAAGTAATCTATTTTTATTGTAATTGTCATATATATACTTGATTGTTCATTTAATAAATTTATTGTTACATTTATTGATCTTATTATGCATATTGATAATATAATCTTATGATGGAGAAGAAAAAGGGTGGATGGGTGCTCGTTAAATATAGATTAAGGTCGGATTTGTCTTCTCCTTTAGTTAGACGTTTTCCACCTGCGGTTAGATTATGTGATTGTAAATGTTGTTTTATGTTGTCGAGTAGAGAAAAACATTTACAGCGCCAAAATATCCGCCAAGTGAGGGAGACAAGTAGTGTCTGCTGGAGGATCATTAATGAAATAACTAATTACAAGGGATGAGAATCTTTATTTATGAAAGATTAATTAATAATAAATAATCATTTTCATTAACTTAGTGACCTGCCCGTCACAGTTTGCTACTGACCTTTATAACAGAGTGAATGGAGAACAATTTACTTATTTAGCTACAGGCATGCACGTAATGAATAACAGACTGGCTTATTGTAGAAACGAACCTGAAGCTTATTGCATTAGTAAATTTCCAATAATAATAATAATGATAATAAATAATACATATACATACGCACACACGCACACATGTTTCAGTTCACTCATACATTTCCACCACTCTTACCACCCCTCATTTTATACACACGCACGCACACACACACGAACATAAACATACTCACAAAGATACACTATCTTTCTCACACACGCAAACTTACACGCATAAACACACTAACTCACATACAGACACAACACAAACTCTCTTACACCCATACACACAGGCTAGTGTACAAAAACTTACACACACACACACACACACACACACACACACACACACACACACACACACACACACACACACACACACACACACACACTCCTCGACCCCGATGATTACTACTGCGATACTAGAACGCCTGCATAAAGAAAATGTACTCTTTCATTTCTTTTAGCTTATGAAGGGAGGGGTAAGGGACGGTCATACACTGCAGAGTGTGATTACACACTTCTTCCTATGAAATTCCATTCATTAGAACGTTCCACTGGGTCCTAGTGGCGGTCTGGAACCCATCTCTCCACTGTAACCTTAAAACGTCACGAAATAATACCAAAATGTAGGTCATATCTAATGCAAGAAATGCCGAGTCCTCCAGTGCGGCCTTTGGCGGCGAAGACACTGCACTGGGATTCAACATGGCCACACTGTGGACGCGCGGGATGGTGGTGGTGGTGGGGGGTGATGGGCTGGTGGCATTGGTATGACTGCAGTTCGCGAACTGATGGTTCTCTAGGGGGTCTGACTATTTGCTGAATTCTCTTTTGAAAGTTGTATATCACATTAAGTCTTGGCTGACGTGGAAGCCCATTAATTGGTAAGCTGCCCGCAATCAAACTACATCTTTCAAGATACGTTATTAACACAAGTTCGCTTTCGTGTACGCAAGGAAAATTCGTACTGCTGGACTTCCATTAGCGGAAGAAAGGTGACAAGAGAATATAATGAATACTATAACATATACACAGCGAATCACAACCGTCAGAAAGCAAGGGGTGGGAGGGGGAAGACAGAAACAGAACGATCAAATAAATAAATGAAAATGTGGAAGTATTCTATTTAACACCTTTCATTACTTGATGTTTGTCAAACCCTTCTTTGACATACCTTTCATCCCGTCCATGACTATAATAAACTAAATATATATTTCTTCTCCGTCTTTTAAAAAAATCATAATTTGTTACACCTTCTTGAAATAAAGATCACACCCATAACATAAATAGCGATTGTTAACATAAAGCATTGCACATTATGGGATACAAACAAAATCAAAATGACAAGAAGACAAACAAAAACAAAATGACAAGAAGACAAACAAAATCAAAATGACAACAAGACAAACAAAAACAAAATGACAAGAAGACAAACAAAAACAAAATGACAAGAAGACAAGCTGCTATTGTTGTTCCGTTAATTTCTTTTGCTCCCCAGAAATTGCGTGAAAACCTTTCATCTTCTTTATATGTTCTCGGTTTTTAGTGGATTCCTGTGGAGCTTTCCTCTTCTCACTTATTCTGAAGAGGGTGGTTGGCGTTGTTTTTTATTATTTTGTTTTATTTTCCATTTTTTCCCCTGTAATGCGTCGAGTTGGTGTTTGGCGTGTACAATTAATTTCGGGTCGTTTCATAACCACCTTGTGTGTTTTGTTACTTGTACCACGGGCACTAAAGCAGCAGGTTTGAGACATACCAGTCTTGTGCCCGTGGGTTTCTGCAGCTCACGATGTGTGGAGTTGCAGTGCGAGTTTTATTTTGGGGGGAGGGGGGGGGGCGTGTTGTGGCATCGTAATTTTTCGTCCTGTGACTGACCATAGCAGTAGTTCACCATCTTGCTGTGTGTTATCACAGTCGCATAATTTTTGGGTGTCCGCCATCGGTAGCTTTTGAAGTTTGTTGTTTTCTTTGTGTTGGGTTGTATGCCGCCATCGGAAGCCGGTCAGGTTGGTTTAGAACCCTCTCGTAGCTGGCCACTTGCCTCGGGAACCCGTAGCATGGATCACCACGAGCAGGAAGATGTTGCCTGTGTGTGGTTGATGGCAAGAGTGCGATGTAGTCATTATATATTCATATGCCATCGCAAACTATTGTCATTATAAACTCATAAATACTCGCAATGAAATGGCATCATAAATGCATTAGTATCGACGGAAGTGTGACAAAAAAAAATACAACCGATCTGTAATGCAATATGATATGTACATTTCGCTGAACTCAAGTCATTTGCATACACTCAGTGTAACGTTCTAACGCGTTGATAACATTGTACTTAAATAAAGACAATCTTTCGGCGCGCATACACGCACATACACACACAAGCGCACGCACATACACACACAAACGCACGCACATACACACACACTTAGGCAAAAAGGTCATATGGTGTGTGACTACAATAGTGATCGAAGAAGCAGTCGTGTGCCGTCAGGTAACGGAATGGTTGCACCGACAACTTCGGTCGTTCATTAAGTTGGCACCATTGATGTTGATACTGATACAGCCCTCAACTCGAGATTGCTAATTCAATAATTTAGAACTGTCGGAAGGGAGAGATATCCGTTGCCCTACAACGTGTTTGAGCAGGCATTGTGACACACACGGTTAGTGCTTTGAGGCCTTCATCAGACTTGAAGATTTAAGGATCATGTTGAGGCCATCATCAGACTTGAAGATTTAAGGATCATGTTGAGGCCATCATCAGACTTGAAGATTTAAGAATAATTTTGATGCCTTCTGCCTTCGTCAGACTTGAAGATTTAAAAAAAAAAATTTTTGTCTTTTATCAGACGGAGATTTAACAACATATTATTCGATGCCTTAATCAAAATTAAAGATTTAACGAAATATTATTTGTAAAGATGTAAAGATTCAGAATGTTATTATTTGTGGAATGTACGTGTGAAATGTGAATGGGATGAAAGACAAAAAAGTATAGTTAAATCTTGATTTAGCTAATTCTTGTTTCACTTGCTGTAATTTTAACCATTACTTCCAGCTCATATGCATACCACCCTCCACAAACTGTGTATGAAAAACACACTAATATTGCTAATGACAGGAAATATTAAAATTAACTCCCAAGCCCTCAAAGTTCCCTTTTTGAAAATAAAGTCCATATGAAATAAATGGACATTGAAGGAACAAGTGAAAAGTCAATGTTCAAAAACAAGCACGGGAATTTCATAAAATAAGTGGTTAAAGAAACAGATATAAAGTGTCTAGATAAAAATTATATATAAATCAAATATGATGAAAAAGATTGCTTAATATCAATATTTCTATGAAACCATGTTTCAATTAATTTTAATATATAAAGAGTCTTATATCCTGAAACATAAATCAACAGTTGTTTTACACTTACAAAAATACCATCATGAGGAGTGCTCAAGGTTGGGTTATTTCAACAATTTAACAATTTATATAACAATTAAATCTAGAAACAGGGATAGGCAAATTTACTCCGTCACACATTGCCAATGAGATACGGACAAACTTTCTTGTAAGTCACTGTGACACAAACCTTTGTGTGAAAATCGCTGCCTGTGTCCCATCACTTGCGCTAGTCCGAGCCTCACTCACACAAGAAAGTATTAATTATAACATTCCACTTTTGTCTTGTGGGTTCAGATGTCGGTCATTCTGAAATAGTTCTGAACAGATTACATATATGCTTTTAAAGACATGCTGTTATGCATAGTTTTATCAAAGACGTTTCCGTTAAATACACAGAGATTTGCAACTATTTTATTGTTAATATTATTCTTATAACTTATTAAAAGAACGCTTTCTACACTGATGACACGTTAGTGTTGAGCTGAATATACTTATATATGCATTAATATATGAAGGCAGAAACGTTTGCGTTAGAGCTACCTTACATGTACCAGTTAACTAGTAGGACATATATATGAAGACCTAAACATATGCGTTAGAGCTACATGTATCGGTTAACTAGTAGGACTTACAAATACCGGTTAATTAGTAGGACTTACATGTATCGGTTAACTAGTAGGACATACATGTACCGGTTAACTAGTAGGACTTACATGTACCGGTTAACTAGTAGGACTTACATGTATCGGTTAACTAGTAGGACTTACATGTACCGGTTAACTAGTAGGACTTACATGCATCGGTTAACTAGTAGGACACATATATGAAGACAGAAACGTATGCGTTAGAGCTGCATTACATGTTCCGGTTCTCTAGTAGGACATTGCCACTGAGATCTGTACAAACTCTCTTGTAAGACACTGTGACGTAACCTTCTGTGCGAAAGCTCTTTTGTAAATCACTGCAGTCAACTCGCTTGTGTCTCAAATACAAAAAGGAAACAGTGTTAATGTGTAAACGAAATATTTGTATTTTTTCTGTTTTATGCAGTAACATGAGAAGACTATGTTGTATATGTTCTGCACAGCGTTGTTAATTATTAGTATTTTTATTACTTTAAGTTCTGGAACAGAAAAAGATCATTGCTGGAGATTGGTCGGATCAATGCTGAACTTGTAAGAGTTCAAATTTAGAAGTGTTATTGTCTTTAGACACAGGATTAATTTTCTATAAAAAAATCTATTAATTAAGATCTAAGCAACCACCAAGTCCATCCAATAGTAAATAATGTCTCCTACTTAATGGTTGTAATTTTTTGACTTCATTAAATGAGTTAATTGGTCGATTGACTTCACATTTCCTTAGTCCAACTGTGATTTCTATAATTCACAATTTCACATGGTAAAGTTTCAAAGAAATTGACCTACAGAAACAATCATCAGAAAATGCTCAGTAGTGACGATTAAAAAAAACAGAGAAGGAAAATATATGACCCACGAGCTGGCGTCATGCCTGGACCAGGTGTCGTCAGATAGTTTACAAAGTT
The DNA here is from genome assembly GCA_028829895.1 of Sinotaia quadrata. NCBI lineage: Eukaryota > Metazoa > Mollusca > Gastropoda > Architaenioglossa > Viviparidae > Sinotaia > Sinotaia quadrata. Next base: position 88,652,887 of record CM054182.1, on the reverse strand, counting down.
TATTGCACAGGTCATATTGAAAGTAGAATTTATTAGATCTTCATGATCTAGATTTACAAAATTTATTGCACAGGTCACATTGAAAGTAGAATTTATAAGATCTTCATGATCTGGATTTACAAAGTTTATTGCACAGGTCACATTGAAAGTAGAATTTATTAGATCTTCATGATCTGGATTTACAAAGTTTATTGCACAGGTCATATTGAAAGTAGAATTTATTAGATCTTCATGATCTAGATTTACAAAGTTTATTGCACAGGTCACATTGAAAGTAGAATTTATTAGATCTTCATGATCTGGATTGACATGAAGTAGCAAAGTGCAGTTCCTAACTGTTCAAGATGAAATAATATCGAGTGGCTTTTTATTCACCACAAACTGAAGGTCGACATACAAAGAAGGGTCCACATCTGATCGCTTTCTCCAGCATTGTTGTAACGTCAAAACTAATGGTTATATTTTTAATCAATTAATCACCCATAACTAATTACAAGTGATGAGAATCTTAAGTTATTAATAATTCTCCAGCAGACACCACTCCTCCCTCACTTGGAGGATATGCGTGCACTGTAAACGTTTTCTCTCTTCCACAACTTTAAAGACAAATATTTTTATTATTTCCCTAGGTGGAAAACGTCATACTAAAGAATAAGACAAATCAGTCTTTAATCTATATTTAGCAAGCCCCCGTCAACCCACTTTCTTTTCGAACATAAATTTATCACTATGTATAAGGTCAATAAATTTAAAAATAAATGTGTTAAAGCAACAATCAAACATAAATATAACACATTCAAATAAAAGATTACATAACATCAAAATTTCCATGAAATCACATTCAAATAGTTTATTTTTATATCAACAAAGTCTTATATCCTAAAATACAATTCAACAATAGTGTCAATACAAGTCACAGGATAGTTATTATCAGATAACAGAAATGGAGTTATTAGAGATAAGAGATAGTTTCTACGTAACCTGAGTTAAGCACTGTCGTAAAGCTGAAAACATTGATATGGTGCTATTCTCTCGAAGATAAACTGGGTGCTCATTCGCTATATAGCTCCCTCAAGAAGAGCAATTGTAAAATTTCCAGTACTTTCCTTGTGCCAGGTATTCAAAATAATAATAATAACAGAGGCAGAACGTTTTATAGCGCCTCATATATGTGTGTGTGTGTGTGTGTGTGTATGTGTGTGTGTTTGTATGTGTGTGTGTGTGTGTGTGTGTGTGTGTGTTTGTGTGTGTGTGTGTGTGTGTGTGTGTGTGTGTGTGTGTGTGTGTGTGTGTGTGTGTGATATTTTGTAACCATTGAAGAGCATTTCTCTTGTTATGAGAAATGGTTCAATAGAGTGTACTACGTGAATTGTTATAATATATATTTTGTATGTGACATGTATAGTCACTGATAGAATGTTTCATAGTGCAGCTTAACTCGGGGAAAGTTAGATTTTGTAGAATCTTGTCTTAATGATTTCGCGATTTCACAGTGGGGGTTATTTTTTGTGAAAGATGCTACACTTTTTGCATTATACTTATTTTTGTATGATGTATTTGCTACTCTCGAAGAAAGATTATATATTGCAATCTAAATTTTAAAGAACCCTACACTTGTTAATTGTAAGTATTTTGTGTCCATACTTGTAATTTGCAAAGAGGGTTGTAGCATGATTTAATTGGATGAAAAGGCGTTATGAACAGTAATGGCGCAATGTTAAACAGACGAGTACAAGAGAATGGAGGTGATTAAGTTATGTATTTGATTTGGAAATCTGATAAGTTTTGTTGGGTGGGGGAACAAGATGACTGAGCTATGTTAATATCAAAACAGGCGCTGCATGTTGCAAGAAATAGCAGCAGTAGCCTTTAGGCTTTTTGCTTTATTAGTGCCTTGGTTCCAATTTTTTGTGTGTGATAAGTTTGGCACCTTCTCCATTTATGAAATGATCGGGTAGAATGTATATTAATAAGCAGAAAGTTATAAGAAATACTTCTGCTGTTTCTTCTTCTATGCTACACCTTCATCCAACCAATCACCACGTTTGATACAGTCCGATCATCTGAACTAGTGTATTTCTTCTTCACCTATATATGTTTTGGAGATGATGAAGATAATTTTTATAGAGTTCAATAAGAACAAGTAAGAGATCCTTTAAACACTCGGTATTTTTCTTGGAAACACACACACACACACACACACACACACACACACACACACACACACACACACACACAAACACACACACAGGCACACACACACATACACACACACACATACAAACACACACACACACACGCACACACACACACACACACACACACACACGCACACACACACACACACACACACACACACACTCACACAGGAATATATTCAAACTGAAAGAAGAAATAGATTATTTCATACATTCTTACTGTACATAAGCACGACGATAGGTTGTATGAGGATGTAACAGTGAAGAATAAGCAGCAGCAGAAATAGTTTCTGGTGCGTTATAGCTTCATCAGGTTTCACTGTTGCAATTATGTAGACAAGCGTAATCGTCCAGAGCAAGCAGGCTTGCTGCTTGCTGACGTCACTACTCGTTTAAGTTTTTTGCTGAAGTCCGCATCAACACGTATATGTGGACATTCATAAACCACTTTCATTTATTGATTTTACACTGCTTACATAAGAAAATATTCCCTATAGGTTTCGTATCATGACATACGTAAATTGGAGACTACTCTCGAATCATTCAGTGAGTGGAGAGAAATGTCAATCCTTTATTTAGTTTAGCATTGCAGTAGACAGCACGACCACATTGTGAAGAAATGGGAGACTACTCTCTGTTTCTTCAGTGATGTGAAACTGGTAGATCACTCTCGACTTAGAAATAAAACAAACAAGCGATCACTCCCACGGTTTTTTTTTTTAGCTTTACAGAAAATTAATATAAACAAGACAGCGTGGAAAATTAATATAAACAAGACAGCGTGTAAAGGGGCTGAACTGAAGCATTTTAAAAATAAAATAATCCAATTGCTTTTGAGATGTAATAATAATGGAAATTCAATATGTCGATAACATTTATCGGCTCTTCTCTCCTAATTTCAAAGGTGATTAACGTTACTGGTGGTCTCAACATTTCTAAGAAAACATCCTACAACGGGTCGGGAAACAGCTTCATGACTGGGGCTAGGGCAGATTCTGTGAAGGATCTACAGTCCAGGCACTTATTATGGCAGTTCGGACAGAGCTGAATAAAAACTCGAATTAATTTCTATTCAATGTCGTCATATCCGGAATGTTGTTTATGCACATCTAACTCATAAAGAACAGTTACGTCATCACCAAAATAATTCATAGATGGTTTTACTTGAAGTTAAGGTCATAGTCTATTGAGTGCTTTAACAAATATATGTCGTATTATTGCTTATTTCTAATAACTCCATTTCTGTTCTCTGATAAGAACTATCCTGTGATTTGTATTGACACTATTGTTGAATTGTATTTGAACTGTATAGTTGAACTGTATAGATATAAAAATTATTCAAACGTGGTTTAATGGAAATAATGACGTCAAGTAATGTATATCACTGTATTTGCTATATGTATATTTGTCTGTAGATTTAATACATTTATTGTTAAATTTATTATCTTCTGACACATATTGATACCTTTAAGTTGGAGAAGAAAGTATATGGTTGGAGGCTAGCTAAATATAGATGAAAGACGGATTTGTCTTCTCCAATTGTAAGACGTTTTCCACCTTGGGAAATAGTGTGTGATAGTAAATGCCTGCCTTTAATGTTGTGGAAGAGAGAAAACGTTTACAGGCCCGTATATCCGCCAAGTGAGAGAGATGAGTTGTGTCTGCTGGAGAATTATTAATAACATAAATTCAGATTCTCATCACTTGTAATTATTTATGGATGATTAATGAATTACAAATATCATAACCATGAACACTAGGTGGCGTTGGCATCACATAAATTAATACATAGAGGAATTTCTGGTTGATATCATTGTAACGACTAGAGAAATGTTAGATTGATGTTACTGTAACAAGTAGAGAAAATAATGGTTGATGTCGGTACTGGAAGTAGAGCAATAAGTGGCTGATGACGGTGCAGGAAGTAGAAGAACATCTGGTGATGTCGCAAGTAGAGGAATGTCTGGCTGATGTCGGTGCAAGAAGTAGTGGAATATGTGGTTGATGTCATTGCAGGAAGAAAAAAAAATGTCTGACAGAAACCGTAGAACGCAATGGCAGAGCCTGATTATCCAAAGTCGTTGGATACGGTGATGCTTGTTGCGTGCTTATGTCACGCCTGAAGAGGTCTCCGTTCAGGATTGTATGTTTCTTGATTCGATGTGTACAAAGTGTTTAACTGCTCCTGGAAGTCGAGCTAATGAATATTGATGCTATAGAGATAAGATGTAGTAGTGTGGTTAAAGGATGCTATAGAAATAAGATGTAGTAGTGTGGTTAAAGGATTCTATAGAAATAAGATTTAGTAGTGTGGTTAAAGGATGATATAGAAATAGGATGTAGTAGTGTGGTTAAAGGATTCTATAGAAATAAGATGTAGTAGTGTGGTTAAAGGATGCTATAGAAATAAGATGTAGTAGTGTGGTTAAAGGATTCTATAGAAATAAGATTTAGTAGTGTGGTTAAAGGATGCTATAGAGATAAGATGTAGTAGTGTGGTTAAAGGATGCTATAGAAATAAGATGTAGTAGTGTGGTTAAAGGATGATAATTGAAGCTTATGTTTATCGTTTTGATGAACGACGAGATCGAGATGACCTTGATGGTAGATTGTGTTTGTGTGTTTGTGTGTGTGCGCGTGCGTGCGTGTGTGTTTGGTGTGTGTGTGTGTTTGTTTGGTGTGTGTGTTTGTGTGTGTGTGTGTGTGTGTTTGTGTGTGTGTGTGTGTGTGTGTGTGTGTGTGTGTGTGTGTGTGTGTGTGTGTGTGTGTGTGTGTGTGTGTGTGTGTGTACAGAGAACTGACAGTGCGTTCGTGAATCCATGTACAAGTTGTTGAGAATTTTAATTCTTTTTTCCTGGGATATATAGAGCGTGTCGAAAGAATGTTTTACTTTAAATGATCAGATGCCAAAATTATTTTTACGTCAGTGCATTTTGTTTAATAAAAGTGTATTACAATGTACTCTTTGTTTTGCCGGCAGACGATCGTCTAAATTATGAATAAATATTTTACACCTTTTCATCTCTTTCTCTCTTTCGTTCAAATTTTGTACCTCATGCTTCCTATCTCTGAATCTCCCCTTCTCTCTTTCTCCTTCTCCCTCCTTCTCCCTCTGTCAATTTTTAATATTGAGTCCATGCACCATGAATCCTGCCATCAACAGTTTTATTTGCAACATTAACCAGAATTAACAATCCAGTAAAACCAAATTAATCCGTCCACATCTTGTTATTTTCAAAGATAAAATGTCAACACTCTATATCACGTGACACAGGCACTCCAGGGCTGTATTATGAATCGTTAAAAGTGCAAAAAGGGCACACTCAGCTTTATTCTACACTCCTTAGAAAATAATTATGATATTACAATTTCAAAACAAACATCTCGGTAATAATTATTATTACGTATTCAACAGTACATAAATTGTCATCATTCCAGCAAGGGTCATGGTGACACGTTACGAGGCTCGATCACATAAAATCAGTTTAACACATAAAGCGCAAGAGAAAAATTTTCAGAAAAAAATCAAATAATAATTTAATAATAATAATAATAATGCTTTTAAAAAAATCAAATAATAATTATCCAGAGCACAAATAATCAAACCCAAATCTCAAGCATTTGGAAGGAATTACAAATATGAAAGTCAAAGTCTGAAACAATAACAAAATGAACAACGAAACATGAGTCTTGAAAACGTCAAGTTACACGCAGTCAAAACAGAACAACGAAACATGAGTAACGCCAAGTTACACGCAGTCAAAACAGAACAACGAAACATGAGTAACATCAAGTTACACGCAGTCAAAACAGAACAACGAAACATGAGTAACGTCAAGTTACACGCAGTCAAAACAAAACAACGAAACATGAGTAACGTCAAGTTACACGCAGTCAAAACAAAACAACGAAAAATGAGTAACGTCAAGTTACATGCAGTCAAAACAGAACAACAAAACAAGCTAGCCATGGGAGGGAAAGCACACAGACGATTCACCTGTGCGTGCGAGGAGTCAGACAGATCACTAGTTCCATCCCTCATAAACATCAAAGTAAATAACCGAACAGAAGAGGTTTCGTGTTTAATTCCTTGGCGATCAGACGGTTTAGACAAGGAAGGCAACGCAGTCTCACTGTCTTGCTGGAATGGGAGACTATCCAGTTCTCTAAATTTTGTAAGTCGATGTGTCTATTGTAGTTGGCGTGACGAACGAAACATCGGAGAATTGCAAAATTTTATTTCAGAAAGGATTATACATTATTTAATCGGTTTTGCCTTCGTCAGATGAGAAAAGTATTATGGTACAACTCAGCCTCATTTGATGTTTAGGTGAGATGGGTGAGGGTGTTTAAGGGGGAACAACTGCTAATACACAAAGCACTTACAACATTCCTAATCAACACAAGTACCCTAAACTACATTTATAAAAAGACAAAGAGAGCGTGAGACAGATGATAGGACGACTGTATACGGACGACCACCACTTCCGACCCCGACTCACCCCCCACCCGCGAAACAATCGAGAGGAGACATGCTACCAGTGCGAGAACGCCCCAAACAAAACCCCCCAACGAATGCACTGGTGGAGAGTGAAGGTATCGGAACAACAATACAGAAGCATGAATTGTTGAAAACTATAAAGGATTTCCTCACTTCTAAATCTGTGTTGGGAAAGAAATTCATATCTGGCAAATATAATAAATAAAATTAACTTAAACAGCTATTAAAAAAAAGTAACTAAACAGAACAGCGTCGAGCTGCAGTTATTTATTTCCTTGAATAATATGGAGGCTCCCGTGAACCATAAAACGTTATTGCTTTATCTGTTTACAATTACAGTAATAATGGCCGAACTCTAGCACGTTTTGTCAGGCGCTGTAACTCTAGGCCACTCAAAGATACGAGATTATTTTATCATTTCCGGAGGTGAAGATTTAATGTCCTCGTGTACTCGATGCTAAAGTTGATAGGACGACGACTTGACGACAGAACACCGGGGTTGCCTGTTGAGTCCATTTCGCAACAGATCAATACACCTTGTGACTGAATCTAAGGGAGACAATATTTAGGGCAGCACGAGTGGGGATATTTGATTTATGCGACCATTTTGAAAGGTTTGTCACTATACTATGGCAATTTCCTTCTCCTCTATATCAGCCTTTTCCGTAATATGAAAATCAGGAAGCGAAAACGAAACGGGTCCGTTGTTAGAAAGAGATTAGAGTGAATACAGTGGATAACTGCGGACGTCTGCCAATGTTGGCTTTTAATATTGATCAGAATATCAGGATTTATCTTACGTCATTCCGAAAGTGAATGTAATGGTTTATAAATGAAAAATAAAATGTTTCAAGTAAAAGTAAAGAAAATCAACAAAAACGAACAATGAAACAATAAAACCAAAACAGTACATTTTAATTTTTTTGTGGATTAATGTTGCATTCAGGTAACACTGTTGTAAACTGAAGCTAATGCACTACGACAATTTGAATGTATGTTTATTTATATCTATCGATATATTTATCGCTCGACTTTAACCCACCTCTCTTCATTCATTCATTCATTCATTCTCTAGAACCCTAGATTAAAATGAACATGTGCGTATTAAAGGCTCTCTCGCCATGACAAGACGAGTGGATACAGCAAGTTATAAGCAGAAATACATTAGCGACAAGTGTTGAGAAATCATTTTGACTTTTAATCCTTACACCCAACTATTGCTATTAACCCGTTCACTGTCTTTGGTAAATATGCTTTACCACAAAAACGGGTCACTTTTTATAGTTGACCTATTTATATAAAACAACCAATCAGTTACTTTTTTAATTCCTTAACACATTTCTAAACTACCGAGTATCTTGGATTTTTTAAAATCACTTTATAAATAAGTTTTTTCTTAATATTTTAGTACACTGACCCATTCCATTGTCACTAGCGAAAACATACTGACAGTGAACAGCTATTAAAAGTCTCAATATTGACTACCTTCATATCGTTATGTCCAGTGAACTGTTTGAGCTACAGCGACGCATGTTGCCTTCTTGAATGTTGTTTCAATTGTGATTGAAGCAGTGTAGGGTACACAGGGTACACAACTCTCGACTGGTCGATGAAATGTTTTAATCTTCTAGATTTAATAGTCAATCTGCTAATAATATTAATTCCACTTGAAATTAGATTATTTAGTAAACGTGTGAATATTTATCTCACTAGGTGAGATGGAAAGAGAAACGGTCCCCACAGTTTTATACCCTGTGAGATGAGATGAGAGATGGTTACAATGTGCAATAACCTAAAGTATACTACACTAATTTCTTTCAAACTACTTCCTGAAAAGCTCGCCTGCACAAACCATCGAGAAAACGTGCGACTAAGGGGCTCACAGATATGAGTTTGCGGGCTTGAAATGTGATTTAATAGTAATTAATTGGATGGATGATACCTTAAACAGGAGCAGGAAGAAATAGGCTTCAACCTGTGAAACAAAACTTAATAAATCATATTTATGTTCCCGACGAAACCTAGCGCCTATTAAATTATGATTCAGAGAAATGTTTCACTTTCCCAAACATAATTAATTCTTACTAACCACATTCATTTCTCGAACGCAGGCACTTTATTGCTACAATTGCATATTTATCTCTACAAAGTATGTCTATTGAATATTTATCTCTACAAATTATGTCTATTGAATATTTATCTCTACAAATTATGTCTATTGAATATTTATCTCTACAAATTATGACTATTGCATACTTATCTCTACAAAGTATGTCTATTGCAAATTTATCTCTACAAAGTATGTCTATTGCGCATTTATCTCTACAAAGTATGTCTATTGCATATTTATCTCTACAAAGTATGTCGTTTGTATATTTATCTCTGCAAAGTAAGAGTATTGCATATTTATCTCTACAAAGTACGTCTATTGCATATTTATCTCTACAAAGTAGGAATATTGCATATTTTTCGCTACGAATTATGTCTATTGCATATTTATCTCGAAGATGTATGTCTATTGCATATTTAGTCCAGGACACATACTTAATGCATATTGCATATTTAGCTCCACAACACATACTTATTGTATATTTAGCTACACGACACATACTTATTGCATATTCAGCTCCACGACACATACGTATTGCATATTAAGCTCCACGGCACATACCATTTGCATATTTGTACAATACTTAATCATAAACAGCAATCTATTAGTACTGTTAAAAGAACAAGTATTTATATAAGATAATCAATACGTGTCAGACACTTTAAATTATCAATAAGACAAATGGTTGATTACTCTAATCGCACAATACAACAAGTAGTAAACATAGTTCTAACTAACTGTTGGAACAAAAGAGTTTCATGTGCCTCAGATTACTAGGAATAAAATAGCGGCATGCTTAAAATATCACTTATAATTCCTGTATTGCATTAGTGAAATAGATTTTCTCACCTTGATACAGGCGAGTTACCTTGGCACGTTTATCATTCAGCCAAGGGAGGCACTCCATCTATTCCCATGGTAATGATGGGAAATGTCTGCCATGTTTGGTGTGTGCACTGATTTTAAATCACTCACTTGAAGGTGATGGGAAAACTAGAAAAAAAATTTAAAACCTACTGCTGGTGGTGGTTATAATATGGCATCAATAATAACAATCAAAGTTTCGAATAAATATTAAATTATCACCAGGTGCATCAAAGTTTAAAAGTTTCACACATGATGGAATTTGTACTAACTGAAAGATACATCTTTCTCTCTTTTTGAATTGCAGTATAAAATCTCAAACCAATAATATTTTCATAGAAACATAGTTGAGATAACCTTCACTAAAAATAATTTATATTAAGATTCTGTACGTTTCCAGTGACCAAAATAACTAGCAATCATAACAAGATTACCAGCACATGTTATAAAATGGCTTCCTTCACTTGTCACATGATTTCCAGATGCTGAGTCATTGCTTCCCACAGAACATCAAAAACAAATGTCTCAAATTTATTCAGCAGGAAATGGGTATCTATCTATCTATCTATCTATCTATCTATGGAATTAGTTAATTTTAAACAGTAAATAAGTCTAAAATATTTTATGTCATTGTGTCAAAATGGTTACTGTTACAATATAAATAAGGTTGATCACATTACTGTATTGGATTATGTTCTCATTTTTTATTGAATTATTTTTCCTCCTTTCATCAAGAAAAAATCCAGTAGAACTCCAGTAGTTTCAGCAACAATATCGATAGCACCAAAGCAACAGCAACAACACTAGCACCACCAGTAGTTCTATATTCAGACGTGAGTCTAATTAAATCTGTTGTAAATGTAAAAATTCAGCATGGACGTTTTCCTGTTGCTGATTTGCAGTTTAGTCTGGTTTATTCATTTATTGTCAGCTCGGGAGCCCGCGCTTCATTTCCTTGCGCGAAGGACTTATAATGAGAAATGAGCATTTCTAGGTCAAGGCCGCGTCTCTCACCATTGCTCCTGCGCGATATTCGCTTGCCCAAAAGAGCCGAGCACGAAACTGAGGCTCCGGAAATGAAATTTACTTCTTTCATGGGAAATTCGTGTTACATGCAAATTAGGCACTATTTCTTTTCTTTCGCTAAGCGCTAGGTGTCGGGCAAGGGGTGTAGATAATGTCTTAAGTGATGCGCTCTTTGGCAGATTTCCAACTAATGTAAGCCATTCAGTACTGGGGAAGAGTTATTAAGTGCTCAATAATCTCTGGGCTACGGTCATCGTTTGCTGGTTGGACCTGCAATGGTGCCCACAGGAATTCCATGTCATTGTGCTTTTGGAGACATATTTTGGGGAGATAATTATATCTTCATCTATTTTATTTTCTGTGTTGGTGTGTATTCTATCTCTCTCTCTAATCATAATCCGTCACAGACAGTACCTCATACCAAGAATTGTAATAGTATCATAAAAAACAGGGATCCTAACTCATCTGTAGCACACAAGAACATTTAAAATCTAACTGGCTCATAGTACTTATTTTATTATTCACCGTTAAAAACATGCACCGTTGTGAATTATGCAAATCTTACTCATATCTTAGAATTGCTCATCGATCACTCAGGATATTTAATTGGTTAATCATCTATCAATATTCTGGAACATTTAACTAACTTCCTGAACATACTTTCACCACAGAAACGGACACCTACTATTAAATATTTGTTTATTATTTTTTTAATTTAACCAAATTCAAAAGACAAGCAATAACCCCTCATTAATCTTATCAAATTCACAAGACATGGAATAAACTATCATAAACCTACTTTAACTAAGATTACAAGAAAATCACAAAACAATACACAAGAATAACAAATCAGACCAAAACAAACGAAACAAAACAAATATTTGAATTCAACGCAACGGAAACAATTTCCAAACTAATACAAGGTCAGTTCGATCGTGGAGTCCTGATTAGCAGCTTCCACTATGAGAGAACCCTTGATAAGGGACACTAAAACAACAACCTTCCACTATGAGAGAACCCTTGATAAGGGACACTAAAACAACAACCTTCCACTATGAGAGAACCCTTGATAAGGGACACTAAAACAACAACCTTCCACTATGAGAGAACCCTTGATAAGGGACACTAAAACAACAACCTTCCACTATGAGAGAACCCTTGATAAGGGACACTAAAACAACAACCTTCCACTATGAGAGAACCCTTGATAAGGGACACTAAAACAAAAACCTTTTGTTCAGGTTTTAATGACAGTATTCATTCATGTCGGAAAGTTGGGGAGTTCGTGTCCTGAAAGTAATCTTCCATTTTTGTATTTTTTTCTTTTTCTTTTTGTAATTAGATTGGATCATGAAGCCACAGAATTATTTTAAAAAATAATAACTAACTTTTCATCTTAGAGTAAAACAATACGCCACAGCGTGGCGTGACAGTAGAGCAATACTGATTTTCTACGTGAGAGTAGAGTAATACCGATTTTCAAGTAATACTGATTTTCTACGTGAGAGTAGAGTAATACTGATTTTCTACGTGACAGTAGAGTAATACTGATTTTCTACGTGACAGTAGAGTAATACTGATTTTCAAGTTCGTCATTTAAAAGTGTTTACCTGCGTTTCATAAATTAAATCATCCAATAATTAATAATAATTACACAATATTAAGAACGATATCAACAGTGCTGTAAGTTGACTGAAGTTATATTTAACGTATTTAGAAACACAAAAATTCATTAAAATATGTGCAAGAAGAGAAACGTTGATTCATGTATTTCCATTTTATTTCACGCACATTAGTTGTTTTCTTTTAAAATAGCGGATGCTGCTTATATTGACTATTTGATCTTTCACAGCTCAGCTCAACAAAAATATGCATCTTTTGTGGCTGTTGGATTTCACCTCCGGTGGGCTTTAGATTTCATCTCCTGGGACTGCTACGTCACGTCCTGTGGGTTTTTTCTTCTCTTATGGCTGTTGAGTTTACCTCCTGTGGGTATTAAATTTCTTCTCTTATGGCTGTTGAGTTTACCTCCTGCGGTTATTTAAATTTCTTCTCTTATGGCTTTTGAGTTTCCCTCCTCTGGGTATTATCTTTCTTCGTATTGGCTGATGAGTTTACCTCCTGTGGATATAAAATTTCTTCTCTTTAAGGCTGCTGAATGTCATATGCTGATGTCCGTGAAATTCCATTTTTTGTGGCTCTTCATTATCATCTTGTCTGGCTGGGCTGTATTACGTCTTGATATCCTTCACCCTCGTTCTCTTGTGCCTGTAAAATGTCAACTCTCACGGTTGGAACACAATTAAATTGCACATCTAGTGACGTTCGTTATTTGCTTCGCTTGTGTTAACATTCATAGTTTACGGCTGTTGAATTTATGAAAAATGAAGTTGTGCCACTTCTAGCGGGTATGAATGCTGTCTTGTGAAAATGTCACATCTTGCAGCTGTTAAAATGTACCTGTATATTGTGACGATCAAATACATATATCACTATTATTTACAAACTCACGTCAAATAGTGTCAAGTAAAGATATCACCTTGCGGATGTTAAATTTTGCCTCATCTACTGTAGCTCTCAAATATATCAACATAATTTGTGCTAATGTTTTCATCTTGCTGCTGTTAAATTCAAGATACTCTAGTTGTAAAGTGTCCCTTCTATAAATCTGTGGCAATTCAACCGTCCCTTTCTGTTTGTTAACACCAATTGCAGTGCTTGTAACGTAAAAGATTGCCGAATGCTTTGCCTAACGGCTGGACGAATCCATGGAAAATCTCAAAGGGTGGACAGGATCAAGAAGACAGCTGCACATTGTACCGTCGTGACGAGACAATGCCATGCCTAAAGAATTCACTACGGGTGGTGTCAGATGTATCTCTCTCTCTCTCTGTCACACACACACACACGCACACACACACACACACACACACAACCACACACACACACACACACACACACACACAACCACACACACACACACACACACAGAGGATCGACACAAACTATATACAATGGACGACTTTGTGTCATCCCGAGTGTATTGAGCTGCAATTCTCTTTATGTCCCTGGTCTGCAAATGACCACCATTACCACCACAACCCCCAATTTCAGCAACGGGAACAAAAAGCACGTGAGGAAAATGGTTTTTCAGTGTTTGCAAGCTTTTATATTTTTGTCGTTTTGACCAAGATGTGTAACCGTACTGATTTTTTTAAAGTACTGGCATACATCTGTGTAGCATTTATTTATCTTTCTTTCTTTCTTTCTTTCTTTTTCATGCGCGATGGTTTCTATATGTTGCAACTTTTGTTTAGCTGTTAATTTCTGGCTCAGTTAAAAACACATTTAATTAATTGCCATTTATTATTTAAAACGCATGATAATACAGATCAGTGCGCAATACTCCCAGGCGCGATATCAGCACAACAACAAACAAATACTTTCTAACTGTTTGTATTACGAAAACTGCTTTAATACAGGTCGTGACCTGAGAGTGATGCAGTGTTATTTCATAAAATTTTTATTTTATTTATTTATTTATTTTAAATAATATTTCATTAATAAAAACATTTTTTGTTCTATAATTTGCGTCCATTTCCTTCTTGTAATCTGACATTTCGTTCTCATAATTAGGTTTGTCAAACTGTGGAAACTAACTACGTACAAATGTTATGTACTCTGTTCATATCTCTTTTCCAAATACGTTTATGGTTGTTTGGTTCCTTTTATTTTATTTTGAGAATGTGCGAGCCTGTGCATGCTAATGTGTATGTATAGTGTGTTTGAGAAAGTGTGTGTACGTGTGTGTGTGTGTGTGTGTGTGTGTGTGTGTGTGTGTGTGTGTGTGTGTGTGTGTGTGTGTGTGTGTGTGTGTGTGTGTATGTGTTTCGCGTTTTTGTTTTTTAAAGTTCTCTTCAGATTTTTCTTTGAGTTATGAATCAATTACATATTTTAACGATCTAATGAACACAGCGCATATAATCAAATTTGGCATGCAGGCACCTTAATTATTATCCACAAAAAATATAAATAAAAAATTTAAAATGTAGAAAGTGTCGTCTTTCATTTGATCGATATACTTGCAGCGCTACATACATGCTTGAGATTATCATTAGTAGTTTTATAATTTACAATATATATCTATTATAGTTTTATATTTTACATATTATATATTTATATATTGTATATTTTCATATTTTTCCGATTCATACAGCACATACATAATATATTAATATATATCGAAAAAATATGAAAATATAAAATATATAAATATATAATGTGTAAAATATAAAACTATAATATATATATATATATAAATTGTAAATTATAAAACTATGTTCGCTACTTTTGTAATAGAGGACGATGTTACTTTTGTAATAGAGGACGATGTTACTATTGTAATAGAGGACGATGTTACTATTGTAATAGAGGACGATGTTACTATTGTAATAGAGGACGATGTTACTATTGTAATAGAGGACGATGTTACTATTGTAATAGAGGACGATGTTACTATTGTAATAGAGGACGATGTTACTATTGTAATAGAGGACGATGTTACTATTGTAATAGAGGACGATGTTTCTTTTGTAATAGAGGACGATGTTACTATTGTAATAGAGGGCGATGTTACTATTGTAATAGAGGGCGATGCTACTTTTGTACCTGATGCCGAATCCATACCACTCTCAGGTCTAACAGTTGTTAAAGAGGGATTTGTCTTCTTTCCTGCGGAACATAGTGACAGTAAATAATTATCATTAATGTTATGAAAGAGAGAACATTTACAATTTTACATGTACCCATATGCCCCCCCCCCCCCCCACACACACACATTCAGTAGTTATCGGCCTTGTTCTCCATCTAATCCAATCTACGTTAGATGACGAGCGCCCTCCTATTATCGCTTACTGAGCGACTGGTTGAGAGGTTGCACCACAACTGAATAGTGATGATAGCACAGAAGAGGCCATTTCCAAGAACCGCGAACAGAAGAGGCAAGCTTACAGCTGGTGGTGATAATGCTGTTGATGATGATCAGGATAGAGAGCCGCTGAACGCAGCCCTATGTTAATATATGCTTGACACATAGAATGACGTGAGCAATGCTTATTGCAATGTGAACGCAGTCTGTTATGTTATCTGATCGATTGGTCGCAAACTTCGGGTCGAGCCTGTGACGTTCAACGCCATTTTGCTCGCTACTGGCCACTCACCTAGTGTCGGATGGTTGACTGACCTGCTGTCCAGGAGGCTGACAGCGATTTATTTGACTATAACGTCGCTTCTTCCTTTCTTTGATTTTGCAAATGGGCGCGAGAAGAAATGTATGTCCCGGAAGGGAGAAATGTCGTGGCAGGTGTAATGTTTTGTGTATTTTCTATATGCACTTTAGCTGCTGAAGCGGCCAACGGCCATTTTTTTTTCTCGATTTTTTTTAACCGCATAAGGGATCTGTAGCACGGGAGGCCTATAGCATACTAGATCCAATATATATCCCACAAGAGGGATCATAATTAACTCTAAACCCACCACCTTAAGGCACGAGCGATTAATTGTTACCAGTGTGTTTGTCAGTTCCCGTTCACTTAAGCGCAGAATCTAGATTTCATCTCCACCTTTGTACATTAATTACTCACTTGATTTAATGATGACGAACCATCGTTGTACAATGAATTACTCACTTTATGTTGTACACTAAATTGCTCACTTGATTTAATGACGACGACCCATTGTTGTACATTAATTACTCACTTGATTTATTGATAGCAATCCATTGTTGTACAGTGAATTGCTCACTTGATTTTTAATGATGACGACCCATTTGTTGTACAGCAAATTGCTCACCTGATTTAACGATGATTCACATTGTTGTAAAATAAATTGCTCACTTGATTTGTAAAGATGTCGATCCATTGCCAAGGTAAAGCTTTAGCCCACTATACTAGTTATGAATTGGTAATTTCTTTTAATCTTGAGTAAAGTATGAATTTGTAATGTTGTTCTGTGTTTAAAACACTACGAATTCATTACAAAGGACACTTCCAACACAAATTGTGAAGCATTATGTATTGCTATAAAAATACGTATTAATATTTATTTTTTTCATCAATCAGTACTGACAGACAATAACCCTAGTACGAAATGTTAACATATATGAGTTATTATGAATTATAATATTAAAACAGAAATTTATACACTTCTTGTATTAGCTAATTTATTTATGGAAGATGTCATAGAATTGCGGCATACCCAATTGTCTTTGAAATTGAGTTAAGAGTTGATTTTATTATTCTGTCAATTGTCAAGATGTTGGAGTTGAATTTGTTGTTGGATGTTGTGATGCTTATAGTTTTTGTGCCTTAGATCGAAATTATAATATTGAGCCCCCATTTCCAAGTATTATGCCTCAATATAAAATAAAGAAACTTACTGGAAATTTTAAAAGACCTTTTGTATGGCTGTCAAAAGGTTGATCGATACAGGTGAACAGTGCATTTAAAAACAAAATAAATGTCCGAAACTTCTCATAATGACTAGAAAATAATTCAACTCTCTAAGTCAGACGAAGTTGATAATGGCAAAGCTGTTTTCATGCAGGTGCTGGACTGAAATTATAATCTTTGTTTGTTTGTTCTGAGCTGTCAACATGCCCTTCGGGTAAACATCAAAGAAACCAAGGGAGATAAATTTCACCGAACGAATACATTATTAACGACTGTTTACATCGATTAAGGGAAGTAATGAACATAAATCAAGCCAAATGGGACCGCATTCTAATCTCTGTCCATGTCAGACATATTTTTCTGGTTTTGTAATTTTTATATTTTAAAAAATTAGAGAATGATTCATACAACTGTTGACGCATACATATTATCTTAAAGATGAAGAATAATTCTGGCTCCGGGGACTAGATATAATCTGTCATTGTCTAAATGCTCTTTAAAACCTCATCAATCTTTGGAGTGACTAGCGCACAGATTGTTTGTCGTTAACGATTTTTTCAGATCGTATTATAAGGTGCATCATATTTCATTGCGGTTTTGTTTGGTGAAGTCCGTGTTAATGTGTTAATATCCGCTGCCATTTTGCCGTTTGTGTTCACATGAAACCTCCTTATCCCCTCACCCAGACGCCCGACATTAGTGCTGCAACTTCATGCTAAAATTGTACGCATCAATTCAAAGGAGAAACTAGTTATTTCGGAAACCAGTGTAAACAGCGTCAAACTTACTGCCAATCACCACCAACCTTCCACCACCGTCATCAAATTACACCATACAAACACAACAACTATAGTACTATAATGACCACCACTTTATCGCTACCACCGTAACACCAACACCCCAAATCGCCTCACCTTCTCATCAATTACTGTCGGTGTTCACTTTCAAGGACATCTTCAGCAGACGGATACCAGGAGCAGAAATTGGCTGCAGCTCAGTCATCTATATATGAAGATTATGACTCATCAGATTAGTCGTGATGGAATACAGCAATGATCAAGAATGCTCTCAAAAAGCTTTTATTGTGCTGTGATTAGTAAAGTGTCTGCCTAATTACAATTTCTTTAAAGGTCTATATACAAGATATGGCTTATTTTGTTTACAATGTACCATCTGTAAAGGCGTGTTTCCAGGACACTTTGAATGTGACTGTGTAATATACTTCTTTACTAATTGGTTCCAGGCATCCTAGCTCATTCGAGACAATCATGAGAAGAATGTAGTGAAAAACTTGAAATTCCGAGTCGCCTGTCCTCTGCACATATTAATACAGGAACCCTGGATTAACTTGACTTTATTCTTTCTCAACTGTACCTGCGTTGAAAGGGTTCAATATCCGTTCATTTATATTGCATTAATAGTAATAACTTGCTTTCAATATATGTTACAGTGGATTCATCTGGATCTATATCATTACCTATAATAATAATCCTTGAAGTATGCATTTCCCTTCCTGAGTTAGTTGTCCTTCATCTAATCGAATTTACGTCTCACTTCCCCCCAAGTCCAAACTCAATGGAAACACCTCTTTTTGAGAAAATGCGAATTCTGTCGAACAGGTCCCGTTTACTGTTAGTCAAACAATCACATGTCTTCTAATCAAACAGGCGTTTGTTTTTCAAATACATCCACTTCAGAGTAAATAATTTAATTGATCATAGACAATGATGAGCCTGCACATTCTGTTTATTGCCGGGTAGATTCAAGACCGATACTCATGTTCGAACAGAAGTCAATATAGTTGAAAGGATTACTTTTAATAGAAAACTACACTTACATCTGGTTAACCATGCACTGCAAGAGTCGCATAGAAAGAAAGAAAATGTGTCAGGTTTATCCCAGTTTTTGCAGGTTTAGGTGCACACACACACAAAAAAGGGAATACTCACGACACAAATGTAGATGGAGATTATATTCCTATGTCTGTGACACGTGTCTCTTTACTGTAAAGTTAGCTACAATTGTCTCTATGAGACAAGGTTGTCTTCTCTTGTTCCAAAAACAGATCAAGAATCAGACGGGGCAAAAAAATAGATGTTTAAAAAATAATAGTGATCATATTTTTCAGCATTCATTGATTTCTTACATCACATGGGTGATGTTTCAAAGAGAAAACGGTAGATGACATAAGGAAAGTCGATAACAATAGAAAACTGAATATATGAAATATCAGGTTACAACACTGATCTTCGATGCATTGCCTTGACCCAAGGTGATATTGCGCTGACCTATAGTGCTTTGTACTGACCGATGGCGTGGTGCGCTGACCTATAGTGCTTTGTACTGACCGATGGCGTGGTGCGCTGACCTATAGTGCTTTGTGCCTACCGATGGCGTGGTGCACTCACATGTGGCGTGATGTGCTGACCAATGGCATAGTGCGCTGACCTGTGGCGTGTTATACTGGCCTGAGATAGAGGAGGCAGTAACAGTATCAATACTGACTACCAATTCTGACTGTTCCAAATCTATTTTGTTAACACTTCTTACACGAAGACTGATAGTATGAAGTCGAGTATATTAACACTTACTCCACCAAATCTGATTATAGTAAGTCAGGTATATTTGATTACACCAAATCTGAATGACAAATTCTGAATACCAAAACCGAATGTAGCAATACTGCAGTGGGTATTTCCGATGTGCACGCACGATTGATTCAGGGGGAGGTAACCCAGCTAATTACATGCTGTACGTGTATGGGTTATATATGTGTGGGTTATTTCTCCCCTCCACTACCAATTCCTGCAAATCAACTCACACATCTCTATCATCCCAGGATTTATGATTTGTGCATTTCATAGCTCTACAGCGTGCCACACGTACAAACTAACCAAAGCCCTCGCTAGACGTCGCTCACATCAATTCACAAAACATACACACCAACACACATATACACGCAGACACATGTACACTCCACAACATACACACACGAATACACATATATACACAAGTAATCACGCGCGCAAACGCGCACACATTTAAAATGCGATAACGGTTTTGCCCCTTAAAATATTGACAACTGTTGCGTGAAACTGGTTGTGAACCTGGTTGCGATGCGTGTATGCTTGTATATGCGTTTATGGCGTGCGCGCATGCGCTGATCTATCACTTCGATTGATGCACGCAGAGTGGAGACCACTACGTCTAAGCCTGGCGATTTGTATATGAAAATGGCGCTCAGCGCAAGCTATAATGGCATTCAGGGAAACACCATAATGGCACTCAGCGGAACACCATAATAGCGTTCAGTGTAACACAATAATTGCGCTCAGCGTAACACCACAATTGCGCTCAGCGTAACACCATAATAGCGCTCAGCGTAACACCACAATTGCACTCAGCGTAACACCATAATAGCGCTCAGCGTAACACCACATTTACGCTCAGCGTAACACCATAATAGCACTCAGCGTAACACCACAATTGCGCTCAGCTTAACACCATAATAGCGCTCATCGTAACACCACAATTGCACTCAGCGTAACACCATAATAGCGCTCATCGTAGCACCATAATGGAGCTCAGCCTAACATCATAATTACTATCATCACAGCACCATAATGGAGCAGCGGAGCACCATATTGATTAACATAAGAGCATACATATAAGCCATGTGTTGTGACGAATTGATGGTAAGAGGATACCAATTCCCACATTCTAGGTGGCGCTGTCTGAAGTATTAAGTGTGTCGGGTGGTGTGGTGTGGTGTGGTACCTTGCTTCTCGTAGCGCCTTCAACAACTTCCTTGGATGGATACAAACAGATTCCACGACCAGTTTACTCACAACACATACTGAATGGGTTCACCTGTTATTGATAGAGCAGTCGTTGGTTCGTATAAAATTTTTCTTGACACGATTGTTGATGTCTGGCTGGTAGTTGCATTTATCGTGCCTGCTGAAAAACAAGAAAACTCGAGTTTATGACCCATGGAAGAAGGGATTCTTTGGGTCAAGAGTGGGGCGAATTCACTTCTTGGATTCCACAGTCAGATCTTTCCCCGTCTTTCTAATTTGTGGACGCTCTCCTCACCTGATACAAACAAAATTGGAGATAACTTACGACACTGATTAGTTTTATTTAGGTGTAATAAGACTTTTGTTAACAATGCGTGAGTATTCTTTTCACGTTCTTGAATGGCGGTCTTGGACTAGCTCAGAGTTCAGGGCTTCTTGTGTAGGAGGCAGGCGAAAAGGGTTGGGTGGGTCTTAACATATTAGACGGCGGGATTCTATCCTAAAAGCTGACCATGGATTGGCCGTTGCCGCACACCTACAAGAGAATTATTTCGTCTTCCGCGCAGATTAACTCCCCTTGGCAGAAGCTTTCTATAATGGTTTTTCCCAACGTCAGGCTTAGCGCCACTCTCTGGTGCACATCGTGACCTATGCAAGGTCACTAAGGTCAGCAACTATTTCTTTTTTCTTTACTGTAGGATCCTTAGTCTGATATGAATATTAAAATGTTCTGAACAGCCAACTCGATTTTGCTTTGCGTTTCTTGTTCTTGTAGTGTTCTTTCTTTTATTTTTGTTTTTCTCCCTTTTGTTCTCTTGGTGGTTTGTTTCAAAACGTGCAAGCTTCGGCACTGGTTTTTCTTTTGCGGACATTTTAATTTCTTCTGTATAAAAATCGGGGTTTGTTTTTATTTTCCCTAAGCATTTACCGTCCGTATCTTTGCGTGTTGCACGGACTTCGTTTCATTTCTTGCGAATGTTTCTCCGCTTACAATTCCAGCAAATGTTTTTGTATGCATAATTAGTACAAAAAATCCCCCACATGAATCCGTGAGAGCAGATTGCTTTTGTTTCTTCCGGGAGACAGTTCTGGCTGGTTGTGCCTGACTGGTGTTGGTGGGAATTGTAATGTAGAGTGGGTCGTGGTCGCACGTATTTTTCCGTCATAGTGAAAATGGTGGGGTACAGTGTGCAATTTCGTCCACGTATTTTTCCGTCATAGTGAAAATGGTGGGGTACAGTGTGCAATTTCGTCCACGTATTTTCCCGTCATAGTGAAAGATGGTGGGGTACAGTGTGCAATTTCGTCCACGTATTTTTCCGTCATGGTGAAAGATGTTGGGGTACAGTGTGCAATTTCGTCCACGTATTTTTCCGTCATAGTGAAAGATGTTGGGGTACAGTGTGCAATTTCGTCCACGTATTTTTTCCGTCATAGTGAAAGATGGTGGGGTACAGTGTGGAATTTCGTCCACGTTTTTTTCCCGTCATAGTGAAAGATGGTGGGGTACAGTGTGGAATTTCGTCCACGTTTTTTTTCTGTCATAGTGAAAGATGGTGGGGTACAGTGTGGAATTTCGTCCACGTTTTTTTTCCGTCATAGTGAAAGATGGTGGGGTACAGTGTGCAATTTCGTCCACGTATTTTTTCCGTCACAGTGAAAGATGGTGGGGTACAGTGTGCAATTTCGTCCACGTATTTTTTCCGTCATGGTGAAAGATTTTGGGGTACAGTGTGGAATTTCGTCCACGTATTTTTTCCGTCATGGTGAAAGATGTTGGGGTACAGTGTGCAATTTCGTCCACGAGTTCATTCACTGTCAAAAACTTCATGCATAAGTCATTTACCGTTGCCAAGGACTCCAAACAGGAGTGCGATATTTGTAGTTGTTTGGTGTCTGAAATGAGTGTTGCATTTATGCAAAGAAATGAACACAAATAAACACACATGCAAGAATACATCGAGTAAAAATATTACATACGTGTTCTGCTATCTGATGACGTAAACACGAAAGCACAAGACACACGTATACACTCGCAAGCATAAAATTAATTGTTTGAAGGTCAATAAATAATAATGAGTCGAAAGGCTGCCTTTAATAATATTTAAATCTTGTCAAGTGTTAGTTCACTTATGGACTGGTATTTTACATGTAAAAACAAGTGAATCAGAATATTCTACAGTTAGTGTAATTAATCCTTTACTTTCGTCCTTCTCGGGTCAATATATCTTTGCATCAGTTGGAAATTTACAGAAAATAAATGTTTTAAAGATATACATTATTTTAAAAATTACTTATATATAATTTGCCATGGGAAACATTCTTTGCTGCTGCTCCGAAGGCATTATATTCTGTTTGTTTGCTATTTATAATAAAAGTATAATTTGACTTTCTACAACCATAGCTTATATTTCCTCTGTTGTGCGTTTTCTCTCTCTCCCCCACCCCTCTCCTTTCTTCAGTATTTAATTTTGTATGCATCACAGTTTATTGCAAAGCTTGGTTATGTAATCTATTAATATGTCTTTCTCTCTTCCACCTCCACCCTTCCAGCATAGCTGGCATTACATTGCTAGAAATCCAATCTCCAATGATCAGAATGGGACTAGCACAGGTTTACCACCTCGAGGAGCCCAGCAGCAGTAGTCATTCCAGGGGCTGGGTTGATTAAGTTACCTGAGTTAATGCGATAGTGGAATCGGCGTTTCATGTTTTAGCTGGCCTTGTGGCTTGGGAGTCTGGACTGATTAGACGAGGGGATATGTTCAGATTATACGACCGCTTTGCCCATAAAGACGAGTGATCCCCACGAAGGAGCACTCCAAATGTGCAGATCTGGCCTCTAGAGTGGGCACTCGTAGGTGAGCTGGCATGTCAATCGAATTCATTGTTTAAAGACTAAGGGAAATTTCTTACCAGTTCACATTCCTTTAACTCCTTCCTCACTCCTTTTTTTTTTTTAGTGTTTCTGTGTGTGTGTGTGTGTGTGTGTGTGTGTGGAAGTGTTTTTCTCTATTCTTCAGTAATCTATTATAGGGTGTTTTAAAATGTTTATTTTATTTCCATTCAGTTTCATCGTGGTATTCCTAAAGGGAAGATATTTTTAAGAGTTGTTTGTAAGTTTAAAATCTCCATTCACATATATGGATCTACTTACTGGTTGGGTCATTGTAACCGTGAGCCACTTTAGTTTCTGTGCTACAATAATTTCTCAACAACTGATCACGTAAACTTAACAAATAGCGATTTGTCATAGTATCTGACCACACAGTTATTTGCTTGATATCCTATTTGTGTATTTGTATGTGTGTGTCAGAGAGTGTGCAAGTATTTCTGGATAGGCAATTGAATATTCCATGTACTGAATGTACATTATGTCTTGGAACAAGACTAAATATGTTTATGCTACCTTCAGTTATTACGTTGTGCTAGCACAGAAAAGTTAGACTTGATATTCTAATGTCTTCCAAAGTTTGTACATTGGCAGTAGCGTACTGGCCATCACCGTGTGAATAAATACGTCACGGTCATGACTGGCCAGCACCGTCTGAATAAATACGTCATAGTCATGACTGGCTATCACTGTCTGAATAAATACGTCATAGTCATGACTGGCTATCAATGTCTGAAAAAAATTATGTCATGATCATGAGTACTGTGAATTAACATCTTACAAAATGCAATGCATCATATTTGTATAATGGTAAAAGTTCAATACTAGCCGTTATCATAACCCGAAATAAAATAGATGATTGTATATTGGCATTGCACGGTATAATAATGTTTATAGTGCGATAGTGATTATGGTGTAAACACAATATTTGGTATTACAACACAATAGTGTATAATGTTATCATAATGGTAAATTGGTAAGGTTTGATATGATACTGTTAAAAGTGCAATATATAATTGTGACAAATATTTCCACCCCGAACTTTTATTTCTTACTTTTGTTTTTCATATTTTCTTCTCTTATTTGTATTTTCTTTAAGAAATATTTTTCATGAGATAATTGTTAAGCACTTGCTAATGTAGGGGGCGCTTTCGGCTTCCGCTGCTTTCGCGCGTTGAGCACTTGCTCGTATTTGCGACATTTATATGTAGTGTTTGATGTAGACATCGCGCACTGCACTTTAAGTACACATGAACTATGTAGTGTTTGATGTAGACATCACGCATTGCACGTTAAGTACACATGCACTATGTAGTGTTTGAAGTATACATCGCGCACTGCACGTTAAGTACACGTGCACTATGTAGTGTTTGAAGTAGATATCGCGCACTGCACGTTAAGTACACGTGCACTATGTAGTGTTTGAAGTAGATATCGCGCACTGCACGTTAAGTACACATGCACTATGTAGAAAAACAACAGAATCCTTCTAAAACGGATCAGTGGGTATTGCCCGTAGTACTATCGAAATTAAATGACACTGGTCGTGCATGTGTAGGTAAATGGACAGAGAAATACACTATTTGAAAGGAATAACAGCACAAACCATATTATGTTAAGAGCTTTCCTGTTTAGTGTTAACAAACGTCACATCTTGCTATGCGCTACTCAAATCAACGCGCTTTAAGTGCTGACACTTCTCGCAGATCTCAGAGGCGTGTCCGAGTAAAATGTCTCAGTAAAATATAAAGAAATCGCCTGAAATACAAAAGCTAGCTTAACCTGAGGCGTGATGTCATCCTTTTAGTATCTCCTCAAAACTCATTGATGATGACAACATCATGACCTTGGAGGTGGATCGGATATGGCGCTGATATTCGGTCACTGTCGCCGGAGGGAGATTGGATCTGGCGATGCTGTTACTGACGACGCATTTCAAACATGGCACGGAATTCTTTTGGTGCGCATGTCTAATCAGTGACATGACATGACAGGACGGACAGCTGATCGCTAGTGCACGGAGAACACTGGGCTGGCGGTCGCTCTTCACTCTTCAAAAGAAAGATTTCGTCCTGAAGCGCCCTAAGTCCTAAGAAGATATGGGCGTTTAAATTACCAGACACCGTGAAAATAATCCTCTCACTCGACAGGCATCAGTCGATGCGGTAGCACGTCCAAGATGGTAGATATTAACCCCCACCCACCCCTACTGCCGACCCTAATTCCATTCCGCTGCCAGAAACAATCCATTACAAGTGGAATTTTCCTTGGCGATATCCAAGTAGACAGCTATCGCGAAATACACTTTTAACTGCTTCTAATTTGACTTACCGAAGGAATTTTTCAAGGTGAATTAAAGCTATTATTTTAATGGCGAAATCAATATTAAAGATCCTCCCTATTGATTCAATACACACAAAAATACAATCTGATTATTAATTTTCTACAACGATTTAAAAAAAAATTTATCAGTGTGTGTCAGTTTCATTATGATAAGTTTGAATGTTAAATGTACATTTAATTTGTGTCTGTATTATCCTATCTATAAAGGGTGTTGACAAACATATATGGAATAATACAACTGCAGTCCTTGATAACATGAGCTGATATTCTCTCTCTCTCTCCCCTCTCTCTCTCTCTCTCTCTCTCTCTCTCTCTCTCTCTCTCTCTCTCTCTCTCTCTCTCTCTCAAGTAACCAACATTTTTCAAAGCATACACTTTTATTGAGAGATACTATTAAAATTAACAAACCAAATTATTTATGTACTGTTCATTCCAATGCATGAGACTTTTCTATACCATTATGTACATTTAGAATATATACATCAATTTCATAAGGGACTATTAATTTCATATTTTAAATGCAGAGGCCATTTCAGTTTAATAATTCGTATTTTGTGATACAGACACTATATGAATTAATAATACATTATAATAATGCATTTAAGAATAATAATGTGCATCACAGATTTCTAATACGAAATAATTGTGCAAATTCTTTCCTGAAAGTATACATACACACTCGCGCACGCACGCACGCACGCACGCACGCACGCACACACACACACACACATCATGTATGAGACATAAAGCCAATGTATTTTAAATATAATCTTTCCTAAAGCACATCGTCTATTTTTATTTTCCATGCATCTGTAATGTCTGTCGGGAATGTACTTGCTTTTCTTGAAGTGTCAATTAGTTAAGTTAATCGAATGAATATTGTTTACTTTTATCAACATATTTTATGTGATGTGAACACATTTCTCAATTAATATCTTCCAGATACATCTGCATTTATGTCCTTTTGTGGTGTGATACACGGGGAGGTCTATACTTATGTATTATCTCAGATAGACCAGACTTGTCACAGTAATCCACCTAAAGATGTAAATACAATTAATTAATTCTGGTGATTATTATAACGACGGTATGATATTTGTTTCCATTATTATAATGATGGTGTAGTATTTGTTTTCATTATTATAGTGACGGTGTAGTATTTGTTTTCATTATTATTTGACGAGTTGCATTCTCATGCAAGAAGCACTGCGACTTAAGTAACCAATACTGATAATTAAGTTACAACATTAAACGTTACAATATGATGTTACATTTTAACAACACACTAAGCGTAATGCAGGAAAAGATGCTAGTTATTAATTAACATTTAAAATTTAGTATGAAAAGAAGAAGGAAATAGTGCTTTAAACTGTTACAAAGGTGACTCGTCACAGATCGGTATTACGATTTCTTCCTCAACATTCTGTTCCCTAATTATTCTCATATTTGAGCACAGTACGCAAAACTAGAATGTGACGTCACGGGTCATTAATCTCTATACAAAATAAAATAACTGTCATCAGTGTCACATGTCATCATTTATTGTTCCCTTATGCTCGTTGTCTCACTACCAGCACTCCACACGTCTCTGCATGACACTTTAGTTGAAGTGGGCTGTTTGAAATTGACTCCGTTGTGGAACTCCAGCAAACCGAACGTAAAACCGACTGCTAGAAACAGGAATCACCAATACCCATCTCCTCGTTAGCATCCTCAAGTCTGGAAATACCCTCCTGTCGCAAACCTTCAGTCTGCGTCACACGTAACAGCAATGTGGCGTTTCTGTATCTTTCTTTCCTTTCCAAGTAGTTCTGGCTCGTTCAAATTTTACTGCTTGCCTCTCCATTCCATTGTCTACTTGACCAACTGGGATTTCTCGCAGCAACCTGGCAGTACTCAAGTGACAATGCCTTTAGACTAAGGTTAATCAGGACCAAGGTCTCTAAGTCAAAGATAAACCTGAGGCTCTCAGTGTAGATGGACTTTACAACGGGCAATGAAATTTGATGATGTAACTGTGACTGGTGGAACCTTTGACTTCCAAAGCTGTGAAATATACAAGTTTTTGCCTACATCAGCTCATGTTTTACTAAGCATTAAGTCTGTAATTTTATTCTTGGTTCTCATTTGAATTTCTTTGCGTTTACTCAATTCTTTCTCTACTACCAAGAATAATATTACAAGCTTCAAGTCTTTTTAAAAATACAAACATTTTCAAGAAAAATACAATTCAAAGTTTGCAGTAGGTAGATTTTGCAAATCATTATTTACAAAATAATTTTACCATTTCAGACATTCCTAGTTTGCCTCTTTCTCTGCAGGAAGTCGTTTGGGACTGAAAATTTCATAGTGAAATTATTTTTCGCTCCGTGCAGTATTTAAACAGTTTGGGTTTTTCGTCAGGGTTCGAGTACCTTCTTACCCTTGGGTGTAACTTATCACGTCTCAGTCTTTTGTTGAATAGTCATGGTTGGCTGACTGTATTCTAAGGATCAGCATTCCTAGCATAGTCTCGTCTTTTAGGAATGTGACCGCGAGAGCGTTAGGTATCGCTGTCTCTCCTGTGATGTGTGAGTGGTTACGTCATCAGAGCGCTCTTATCGTGAGCGTCGATCTAACACTCTAGCTATGCAGACCACAGCTATTCAATTTACGCTCTTTGTTCTTTTATCCCCCAGACAGGACCAAAGTCGGCTGTCCAAAACAGCTTATGAGGATTTACACGGCATAATTAGAGAAACAAAATTCAAAATATTTACAATTTATATTTAAATTAGGTTAATGTATTAATCTGCATTTTCGGCTTTACAGTTTCATTCACCACGTCACCTTGTTTACTGTATTGTTTGTATTTTTTTTAATCTCCGATGCAAAACATGGAAGAGAAAGGTGAGGTCATAAAGACAGAATGTGTGTATCCATCAGTGCATGATCTGGAACAGAGACAAATATTTTGTCTAGTTTATTTTTAAATTAGTCTGGATGGCCGCCATCGCTAGAGCGAATGGTTTAGATGCATAGCATTTGGATAACAAGGTCGTCACTGGACTGTCTGCAACTTTCATCCCTGGGTATGCAGACGTCTATATTCAGGGCCCTGACGGTATCTGTTTGCAGCTTGCAGGTGGCATTTGTGGCAACCACACCTATCATTAGGCTTGCCTTTTTTGACCCATCCCTGCTTGGTGCCAATAAGAAACCGACATTGTTTACTTCTCCGTGAACAGTGTGAATATCTTAAGACTGCTTTGTTTTGTACCACACTTTTGCACATGGTATCATAATCTGCCACTAGGTGCACCATGAGTAACCCCCCTTATTTAATACAACACAATACAAGAATAAACATATTTCAGCAGCACACAACACACGTTTACGTCACCACAGTACACTATGTCACCTAGCTTAACAAAAAACAAAACAAAAAAAAAAACAAAAAAAAACACTGCAGGGAAATGTAGTAACTTACATCTTAGAATAAAAACTCTTACACAATGCAATACGTTGACAGATGTCTTAATATAACACAACACCAAACACAGAAGAATGTTGTACAATGTATACCTACATTTCAAAATATATACCCAAACACAACATAGTTTGTGCAATATATACCGGAGCATGCACGATATAGTGCAATATATATCCATATCACATAATAATATGTACACAAACAGTACAATTTAGTGCAACATATATATCCCATCTCATAAAAAACACATACACAAACAGAACAATTCAATGCAATATATATATCCACATCTCATAATAATATATGCACAAGCAAGTATAATTTAGTGTAATGTATATATACATCTCATAATAATACATACAAAAATGCACGCTGTATTTCAGTGCAATGTATAATATACACTTAAAATGAAGCAACACAAACATATCATTAATGTCACTCATCTGAGAATTCAATAAAGCGTCACAAAACCAAGTGGAATATATTACATCGCGCCGTAAGACAACCACAAACAAATCGAACCGCTCCGATTTTACCCTTCTCATATAATTAATCAGTTCTCATATAGGAAGAGAAATTTTAAAAGTCCAGTTAACATGGTGCTTATTATAATAAATACAACATCCTTGGCCTGCTGTACATTATTCTCTAGGATAAAAAAAAAATCGTTTAATATCATTTCATTTTAATTTCATTAAACTCAGTCAAAATTTCATTACACAAAATCATAATTAGTTATGAACACTTCTTTTAACACACACCGTCACCCGCACTCATTAAAGAAAATAAGGTAAATCCTTCAGAGGTTTTATGAACAGTTACAAAATTTTAATTGCCTTATAAATATAGCATTTAAAGGAAACCGTTTAACAGCTAGCAGCATGTTACAACTAGCAATATGCCACTTTACAGCTAGCAATATACTCATTTTACAGTTAGAAATATAACATTTAGAACAAGTAATGTAAAACCAGTTTACACCTAACACTGTGCATTCTATTACTATTATTCACTGGATCCATACAGAACAAATGACCAAAGTATTTCTCAAAAACACGTGTATCTCACACAAGACAGATGCCTTTTTCTGGACAGATCCTTGTTGAAAAAGGCTTAACATCGTCAGTTTTAAAAAAAAATTGCCTTGTAAACTCGCTAACCAACAGGAATCAGTCTTTCGACTCCCAGCTCGCACAAAATGCCCGTCCTAACAACAACAGCGACCAAACGAACACCAGCATATAGTTTTCACCCTCACCCCCACTTCCAAACAGCTTGTTTTGATTAGCTTGAGACCAGCCAGCTCTGCACGGGGGTCAAAAGAAAAGTTTATTGTTTCTTCTGCGCGCGCGTCCTCTGTTTTGCAGAACGAACACAATAGTGCGGTTAATGGGTGCTTCACATTTGTGCGCATGCGTACTTAACAAAGTTAAGGGAAAGCACCGATGTTCTCTTCACCAGGGAACGCTTGAAAGTTTAATTAACAGAATTTATAACTTGGCAGTATATCGAATGACTTTGACCTTTTGACCTTACTATTATCCCATGTTGTGATATTTAAGGTGTTTTAAATCATAATTTGCTTACACACATGGCTTAACAATTAAAATTATTAGACAAACTAAAAATTCACAATTTTACACTGGTGATTCCATCGGTGTGAAGATATGCGCCAGTTCTTGGTGTTGGTAAATCTAGGATGCACTGAAATATACACCAGTGCGTGGTGATTGACAAGCTGTCATATTAGACGTGGGTGGGGCTAAACTTGGGCGTCGTTAGAATTTCCGAATTCTAAAAGTTAGTGTCGCCACTAAACCATGTCACAGTGGAAATTATATGTAGCAACAACGATGGAATATAGCGTCTGTTTGGTAAATTGTGATTAAGATACCTGCACAACACGTCTGCGATCCTACGTTTTGTTTTGTTTTTCACTCACATTATTTATCATTATTTGAGTGACTCCCCCTTGGAGATCCCTATGACTATCCTGCGTACACGTGTTAGTCAGCGTACGTTTGAGGGTGCCATCAATAATTTGACATTTCGTGCTGCCGCTTACTCTAGAGTCTAGATACATTTAACAACCAACGGCACGGTTATTTCTGTTTTCCTATAAAATTGTAAGATTCACTTCTTATTGGACTCAGTGCCGCAAGCATCCGTACACGTGGGAGATTGATGGTGTTCGTTGGGACTGACGCACGTACAAACAGCCCAGTAGCGTGAAAACAAAACAATTAACGTCATCGCGCGAACATGCCACTAGCAAGAACAACTAAATTTAAACGCACAATACCAAACAAAACATTAAACTCCAAAACCACTCAACTCTGCCCGTAGTTGTGGGTCAGCTGTGCAGAGCTTAATAAACACAAGACCGCTCCTAGTAATAGAGGGCACGTCGTGTGTCCTTCATAATTTACCTGGGTCCTGGAACGAAGTTGACGTAAAGCGGTACGAAGTCTGTGTGAAATATGGCGGCCGACCTCTTCAGCAAACACGCCACCCTCCGAGTGACATCTTGACTTCAGTGCTCGGAGTACCTGGCAGAACGCGGCCTAAGTGATATTATGTCCATAGAGCACACATGCCCAGCAAGCCCATACGTGGACAGGAAATTATCCATTTATCAAAACAATATGAATCTTAGTTAGTTGCTCGAAAGTGACGGTTGAGTGGGCATTTTATCCCATCGATCCCACCTGTATGCCCAAACTGGAAATATTTTCTTTACTAAAAGAAAAAAAATATAAATGCAACTGAATTCATATTCCAACTAAATTGTGCAGGAAGACTCAGGTTTATTTCCTTGTGTGTGTGTGTGTGTGTGTTTGTGTGTACTGCTGGCAATGCATTCCTTTTTTCCTAAAACAGTATGATGTGAGGAGTTATTGTTCTTGCTAATCATGCCTATGTCAAGGATAATAAATAGGGGCTCATGTTCATAGCATACAATCAAACTAAACGTGCATCTACCGTATTTCACTGAACCCAGTACCATAGAGTCAATATATTTTCAATATTGTATGATAAAATAATTGCCAGTTCTTCCTTACCTTAATATTTTTTTTCTTTTCATTACAACAATCTCTATCCCTGAAATAGAAGTATTAATCCGTGTTTCCCACAGTGTAGCCATTCGCACATGATACAAAGGGTGCGTGACTTGCTGTGATAATATATTAAACAAATTATGTAGTTTTAATAACCCTTTTCATATATTTAACTTGTTTCTTCTTACACACGGGTTTTCCCAGGCTTGCACAACCATTAAGAAACATCCGTTAGGGATTAAGCTTAGAGACTGACGAAATACCTTGTATACTCCTTCAAAGAAAGTAGGCTAACCAGAGGTGAAGGTCACATCAAAAATCGGATACTAACTATCCATGTACGGTCACTTGTTTTTCATCGAATGACATAGCGCTAAGTTGTGAACTGACCTCTATGCCATTGATAAAAACATGTGAATGGGTGGGCCGCGTGAGACGCCACACCGCATCGCGCCTGACTTACATGGGTAAAATTAGAACATCCATCCATTACTATGACCAGACCTATCAGAAAACAACCTAGTGCTGGTCCTGAGTTTTACCTCATAACTCAGATTTCAACTGCTAGCTGTTCCTTGGTGGAAGTCCAACTTTGCTAAAGCGTGGAATCAAAAAGGACAAGCGATT